>OMLM01021073.1:70029-84034 GCA_900302695.1 Helostoma temminkii | reverse complement strand
CTCACTACACACAACCATCTTACTCCCTACATCGACGCGTGTTACATAAATTGACATAGACAATGGTCCCATAGTATTTTTTGTGTTGTATGTATTGTAGTTTTATGTCATATAAATAACATCGAAAGACATTGAAACCTGTGCACAAAGCTTGTACCTGGACCCTAGATGAGATTGGTTGATTATAAAACTGGTCAACTCTGACTTGAAGTATGACTCAGGATATGTTACTTTATTGGCATTTAGCTAAACCCTGCTTCAAAGGATAAGTCTGGTTAAATGTCATATTTTTCTTCTTCAAACTAATTCCTAAAAAGACCACAACCAATAATGAATGTATCTTATTAACCAGTATTGTGTGTTTTTGCTTATTTTTGTAGCAGATTTTATTTTGAATGCTCACCAATGTGACAAAATAACCCATAATTACAAAGGGAAAACATGTTTTTAGAAATGTTTTGCAAACTGCAATTTCTGATTTAGTAGTAGTTGAACCCTTAATTCAGTGCTCTGTGTGTAGAAGTTTGTTTTAATGGCACAACCTTGAGTCTGGGTCAATCAATACAGGCTTCCCACACCTTTCTTTGATCTAATGTGTATGACCTCGTCTGCCTGGCTTTAGCTATTGCATTAATTGTAACACGTGTTATTAGATTGGGGGAAAGTGTTTTCTCATGCTTATGTGTTCATTTTGAAACTACTGTATTTGATTCCTCCATTGTTTGTAGAAACTGTGAGCCACATTGTTGCTCTAAGGGACATCTTCCGTTTGTCAGTGGGACTGTACAAACAGTTCCACTGACACTGTTCTGCTGCCCCACATATTGACTAGAGCACCAAATGTGGATTAGTGCACTACCAAAGGTAGTCCCTAAAATTTTAGTTGCTTGATTGGAATTTGTTTTTAAAATAATGACTCAAGCCACTTGAGGAAATGAATCAGGCTTTTAAAAGCCATATTTTTATCATTTATTTCAGGGAAGTCTAAAGTTTGTGTTTGGGCTGATTACTTTGCCTGGTTTCCATCAGTGTTTTCTATGTGTCCCAGGTGCGTGCGGAGCGTAACCGAGCACGTGATGAGGTTCGTCAGCTGAGACAAAGGCTGGACGCCCTTACCAAGGAGCTGACCAGTGTTCGGCGGGAGCGACAGGAGCTCGCCTCAGAGAACGAGACGCTACGACAGGAGGCGCTGCTTCTGCGAGGCGACCACGCAGCTCCTCCTACATCCGCCACTTCTCCCTCTTCCTCCATGGCACACCATCGTGGTGCTTCTTCCTCCTCCTCTCCATCTATTCCTCCCTCCTCACCTGCTTCCTCCTCCTCCTCCTCTCAGGTCCACACTGACAGCAAGCTGGAGGAAGTACCACCAGGGTCTCCTGAACCAGAACCAGTAAGGGACGTAGACTTGGACAGACAAAAGATGGGTGAACAAAAGGTGAGTGTGCAGTGTTCAAAATAATATTAATCTGTTGCAACATACGGTAATGTAGATGGTAGAATAAATAATAATAATAATAATGACATACTCTATTGATCCCCCTGGGAATATTGTTGTTGGACTGCTGCCACTCAGTAGATGATGCCGCTATTACAGTTTCGGTGTCTTGTCCAAGGACACTTTGACATGTAGCCAGGAGGAACTGAGAATCAAACCACTGACCTTGGGCTTTATGGGCAATTTCTCTACCAACTGAACTACTGCCAACCCCAAAATTATTTCTTTAGAAATACAGCAACTGTGGGACGTATGGTGGTGTAGTGATTAGCACTGTCATGTGTAGAGGGAAGGTGGATTGAATTCTCAGGCTGGTCAAGTTTTTTCCTTTATGTTACTTTTCTTTTATGTTTGTGTTTATGTTACTCTTGTGTCTTTGCTCTGGGCAATGTGGTTTGTTGTTAGGTTGATTAGTGACATTAGTGTCGGGGTAATTCTTGATTTTGTGTCTTCCATGGCTTACTTGTGTAAGTCTGGGGGATTTAACAGGTTATTCACTGGGGGCAGACTATGACCTAAGCATTCCTGAGAAACAATAGAATTTCTTCCTCATGAACTTCTGCCTTTGCACAAGATAAACAGAAGCCATGGCAACCGAAGATAACGCTAAGATCATGTCACAGAAAGTGTGATAAATGGCAAGTCTGTAGATGTGGGTGGCTTCAGACAAGCTAATAAAGTTGTCTTAATCACTTGCCACCACCAGTATGATCTGGTGATTCAAAACTGCTGCAGGGATGATTTTGATACTCCCCCACTGGTCAAGCATGAGATTGCACGATTTCGGGAGACAAGCATTTTGTCTGATATTTTAGGAACACAATGAAAACTTGAAAATAGATTCATCAATGAGAAAGTTGGCACTCTAGATTCTATGGACATCATCTTCACATAGTTTACAGCTTACTGTTTTGTTTTCAATCTTAAATATATATGTAAATATTTGTGAAAATGATTATTCCCAACTTGCTACTAGTATCACACAAGTTACCCATTGAATTCAGATTTTACTCTTGCACATTTGTGTGCTTGCTTGGTGCACATTCAGGGCAGCATAAAGACACTGTAGATCCAGATGTACTTATGTACTTATGAAATGGAGACACTGTCCCTATGATATCAGTCACCTCATGTCCACTGCTGTTAAATACACAAGATGTTCAGCCGGCCAGCCTGGCTGCTAAGATGATAAAATCCAACACTGTTAGATCATTCACTGAGTGTGTGTTTGTGCGTGTTGGGGGGCGGTGGTGGTGTCCTATTTAAACAGCCCCCTCCCTTCTACACATACATCATGCTTTCGTATCCCTGAGGACTCAGTGATACTGCAGTACTTCTTCTCTGTCGGGCTCTTCTGTACAGACCATGCTGAAAGTGAATCTGGTTCCTTCCAAACACAGACCTGAATTACTGCTTCACTCTGAGAGACAATGCAAAACAGAATGTTACACTTTTGTGTAGTTCACTCACAAGGTATTATATTGTTTAGAAAAATTATATAAAATTATTACGAACATAATATTTAGTTTTTTTAAATGTTCTTTAAGGAAGACCACTGCTACTTTTAATCAAGGTGTAACAGTCCTGGAAATGAGCAAATTTTATTTTGAACAGCGAAGCACTAAATTACACCTGGATAACTTTAACTTATTACAGCTACTAGGAATAGTTGTTTTAAGTACTGCCATTTATACTCTGGTCTGTGTGCAGCCAGTGTATTAGGGCAGCAAGTATTTTAGACACACAGCAAGCAAAATGTTCCTGACTAGTGCTGGCCAGCTCTGTTACATTAAATGCTGTCATTCACATTGGAGGAGCAGGTGAACCTGCCCTCTCACCTCCTCTTCCTCCTCTTCCTCCTCTTCTCTGCAGCCCCCCTTTCTGCACTTGATGCCGCTGAGGACACTTCATGAGTTGATAGCTGAGATCTGTCTGCAACAAGGACAGTTCTCCGAATTAATGTACAATTACATTTAGACATTTGGCAGATACTTTTATCCAACAACTTACAAGTGAGATAAATAATTGTGAAATGATTTATGTGTCATCTGTGATGGTGATCATATGTTTTCAGAGCCTTGGAAAGTAGTAACTCCAGCTTCAGAGCTTCTGTGTATTTTTGCAGCAGTGGGTGTTTTAAGGATAACATGCTTAGCTTTGGCTACAGTGCTTAGAAGCATACATGCATCGAGCTAACTGACAGACTAATGTAACATCCATAGATTGCTGTTATGTCATATGGGATGGACTGAAAAGATGTTCATGCATATTAGTCATTAATAGATGGTTATGTGAGAGTTACATTTATCATTAGTTGTCAAGAAAGACAGCATCCATTAAATGTGGATTTAATTACCTGCACGCTCAGTGTGATGAGTACTACTTTTTGTTTGACTTTTCAGGCACTTGCAGGCACATTTCTGGGCCGATATGGATATGGATACCAGATTCCAAGAAGATGGTGTGAATTTAGAAACCTGTAATCACAGGCACCAAGAACAAGCAAGTGAAACAAATCCTCTGAGAGCTTTAAATTAGAGAAGCTGGTAGTCCAGGGTCTCTAGAAAAGTCTAGTCAGTTACAGCAAGTATGCTGAATGTTTCTGTACTTTCACCAGAGTTCATTTTAGATGGTAAAGCCGGTGATGTCAGTGTGGAGAGTAAAAAGCCCGAGATGAACAAAAAGCTGTTTGTGCTGTGTGACACTTTGCAGCCTTGCTGTGGGGCTGTATCTGTCACATTGAGAGTTCTCTCTCTTTAATTTAGTTTTACAACAGCCACAAATAAGATTAGTTTGTCTATCCAGTGACAGTTGGCTAGATCAAATGCAACACATCTCTGTTGTGCTATGACTATAACTACTGAAAGTGAACAGATTTTTATTAATGCCCCAAACCTGTTACTGCACACGACGTGCACACACACCAGAGATGTGTGTCTCTGGTCAGGTGTAAGCCATTTGAGATCACATTTATTTTTAGCATTACTTTTAGCATTTAAGCCACTGGCAAGGACCTGATTTCCACTGGGGGCAGCATGTTATGTTTCAATTCCCCAAATTCATAGACTTACAGACTCTGCACACTCAACAGTTTGCAGACAGAAGTACACACACCTCAGTAACATTTTTACCTGGGTTGTTTTTCTGTCTGCATGCAGGCTGCACTGCAGGTTAACTGCACAGATAACCTGCATCATGTTTTTGGACTGCAAAATATGAAGAATCGGGGGGAGGACATGCAGAGTCCACATGGAAAGGCCCCAGCTGGTTAGCAGGTTAGAACCCAGAACCTGACCTGTCTTAGGAAATATGGCATTGAGTGCACACAGATTAGTAAACAAACCGCCTTTGTGCACAGCTATTTTCTTAGTAACGTGGCCCTCAGACTTGTTCTTCGAGAAATGGGAGTCGAGTCAGCAGTAGTAGTTGGAGTACAGCAAACAGTCCCATCTGATAACACTGGTTTGACCTTCTGTGTTCTTGAGTTAGCCAGGATCTTACTGGGCTCCCAGTGTGTGTTTACAGCAGTGATGGGTCCCTGTGTTTCTTGGCAGTTCTATGCTACCACACACACACACACACACACACACACACACACACACACACGATCTGTGACTGCATAAACAGACAATGACAGTGATCTTTATACACACACCATGTGTGTATAAAGATCACTGTCATTGTCTGATCACACTGTGTGTATCATTGTCTGATTTGGCCTTCAGCTAGCTCAGGCTGGGTTTCTATGGTAACACATGGCACTTACACACTAACGTGCACAGTGGTATGCACATTTCTGTTCCACGATTATGTGTCAGTGGTGGCAGTAGAGGTGGTCTGACTGTTGCTCACACACAGCACAGCCTCATTTCCTGCCTCCCCCCATTGTTCTGGTTCTCACACACACTGAATGCTTCCACATGTTGCACTGTGTAGTGCGTTGGGTTGCATATCTGTTACGCAGCAGGTCCCTCTGTTGGAGATTTATTGCAATGACACCAGCAGTACAATAGTAGACCACCGTTGACATAGCATGTAAAGTTCTATAAAGGTTGTCACAGGCTTCATCAGTCGTTTGTGTGTATTAAGTGTTTGTTTCAGTGAAGTACTGTACTACGCAGGTTTACTTGGTTCTGAGGAGTCAGACACTACAGGCATTTAAAATGGGCAAAGCCCCAGTTATAGCGTAATCATATTGAAGTAAGGTTGAGTCTAAACTGTCGTTGTCCTTGATGTGTTTATTAAAACTGTGATTAAAATATCATAAGCATTTGTCAGCATTGTCAGTGTTCAAACAACTGCATAGTGCATAACATCATGTTTCTGAAACACAGATGTCTTTACACCTCTCAGTGATACAGTCAGATGTATATGCAGAATTCTAAAATGCAGTGCCATGCTTATGTTAAAGATACACGCAGTGTTTTGGAGCCCATTGGAGACCTCACATTTTACATCTGGTAAAGGCTGTGAAAGATGTAGGGTGGAAAAACGTTTGCATTTTTACTGTTGCAGTGCCAATGCAGAGAGATTTACTACAAGAAGAGGAGGAAAAGTCTATATTTCCAATTTAATTTCTGTTAACATCATTAAATAGAATGAAATGTGAATATGTTTGGTTGTGAGAACACAAAAATTCAAGGGTTCAGCTGTGACAGAACGCTGGAAGAGACTTTAGTCGATCCACTGGATAAAACTTTGATTTGCAGCTTTGGACAGGAGGAGCAGGGTGTGGAGTGGAAAACAGTGAGGACAGCAGAGGTAGTGGAGGCCCATGTTTCTTACAACCCTTCCAAAAAACTATACACAATACAAATACATGCAAGACAAGTGGGTTGTTTGAAATGAGACTGATACTTTATTTTATGTGACTGAAAATGAAAGGAAGCTGTTTTTTTTTGTTGATGTTTTTGCAAGAAGTTAGGGAATGTTAAGAGGAGGTTTTGTAGTGGAATATTCCAGTTGGCCATTGTAACAGGTCATTGTAACAACCTCACCAACAAGGCCTTATATTGCACATTCTGCCATGATATGATTTTAACTGTGTATATTCACAATGATAGTATGTATTAACTGTCAGGACCGACAGGAGAGTCTCTGCTCGACCCCCGGGAACCTGTCACAGAGGGGAGGGAGGGCTCTTTCTCTTGCTTCTCTTGTTCACTTGTTTCCTCATGAGCAAAAAAATAATCTGAAGCTGCACTAGATAATGCATCTTCATTAGACTGAGACATAGCTTATGAATGACACCCTCCTCTTCATCAGGGGTGGAGGTTCCACAGCAGCATCGTAGTTGCTGACAGGTGTTAAGTTCAGGTTTTATGTGCCGTCTTTAGCAGTCAGTGAGAATTTATTTCATTAGAAGGTTCACTGGGGCAAAAGTCACTCAGTGCAACCTTTTGCATTGAGTGGAGCCCCAGATAACAACCATAGAAAGCAACTGTGGTGGATTCTTTCTATACCCACTTCTCCAGGCACAACTACACCACTGCTAAGGTGACCTATGATCACCAGGGCATTCTCTTGTATCTGCTACTTCTGAGCTTTACTGAAGCTTTGGGAAATAGCACATAGTGCATGGCTATATTTAAGTGGATCATCTGCAGGGATGGTGTCTGGATGATGGTGGGCCTGAATGAATTTCTTTTTTCCCAGTCTAGGCCTGCTTATAATGGCAAACTGGTATTGTCGTCTCATTTTCTCCTCCCTCTCTCTGTGTCTTGCTCTTTTAGGACATGGAGCTGCTGGAGTCAGTCCTTCGTTCCAGGGCCACAGGCACTGACACTCAGGAGGCCTGGGACAGTCGGGGTGCCATTGGAGGTGCTAACCAGACCAGCTCACGCTCGTCCTCAGGTCTGAGCCGTCAGGAACGCAGCAGGCAGCTGTGGGATGACATGAGCACGGTGGAGGAAGACTCAAGCAAACTCAACGCCCTGCAGCTACGTCTGGACGAGTCCCAGAAAGTCCTGCTCAAAGAGCGAGAGTAAGAGAGAGAAAAGGCATACAAAACTCTGAGCTGTGCATACAGTATGAAGTGTGAAATAACAACAGTATGCCTTGCTAAAGAATTCAGTCCATCCAACTTTACTTGTGCCCCCTTTTTGTTTATAACATCTTGGGTGGGATGTGGGACGTGAAAAGTAGACAGTGGTTGTAAGAGGTGATTACATCATAACTGAAGCCAGACTGGCCACAGTCACTGCAATTGTATCCTTCATCTGGATGTGACATAGAGAAATCTGTTCACCATTATTTCATCAATAGATGCCAAAGAGCATGTGGTGTAATGTACTAGAATCATAAAGAGTGGCTCTAAGTGTTGACTGACACTTCACTACTGGTTTCCAGGATACTGCTTTTCCTCAGTGTGGAACTGTGAAATGCTAAATATCCACTTTGCAGACATTTAACAACCCACTCTAGAGCTACATGACATGAAGTGTTGATGATCACTACTCTGTGTTGTGTCTTTGTGTCTTCCCCAGAGACAAGCTTGCTCTGAGTAAAAGCATTGAAAGGCTGGAGGCTGAACTTAGTCAGTGGAAACTTAAATATGAGGAGCTCAGCAAGAGCAAACAGGAGGCCCTCAAACAGGTGAGACTTCCCTGTAGTCAGTGTACCACTCTGCTAGAAAAACTATGCGAACTCCTTGGAATGACCTAATTTTCTGCAGTATCTGATCATAAGACGTGAACTGATCTTGATTTAAGTCACTAGTATAGACAATGTTTATTGTCTACAGGAGATAATGTTTATTGTCTATACATTTTAATTCATACATTTTATATGTATTTTATGTGTATCTTTGAACAAACATTTAAAGTGCTGGTGAAGGAATTGTGACAGCATGTACGTAATGACTGAGTAAATCACCTTTGGCAGCAGTAGCCCCCTGTAGCTGTAGATTAGACTGGTGCAATGCTTTAGGAGGAATGCTGGACAACTCCTCCTCATGGAACTAGTTCAGTTCAGACATATTCTTAGGACATCTGGTGTGAATTCCAGAGCATCACAGAGGTCTCTGCTCTGACTGTTTTTGTCAAAAACAGCAGACCTTTAAGCCCATTTTTAAAAATAGAATTACTTCACTTATCTTAATGAAGTAAAGCCATTAAGTCAGAGTCAAAGTTTGGACTCACATAGGAATGACCATGTGTTGAACAGATCTATGTCTATTCAACAACTGACTGACATGTGCATTGGACATGTTCTTCATACTACCTAAGTTTCGCTGGCATGAGGCTTCCCTGCCAAGTTTGTATAGGGTTTTGCTATATTTTAGAATGAACCAAAATTACACACTGGCCACCAAAATGTGATTAGCAAACTAAACTGTCAATATTCCATTGACAGTAGTTCAATAACAATTTAGGCAACTGGAAATAAAGAGTGAAAGGGTATTTGTGCAGCAGACAACTGACTGCTGCATGACTTTTATGTTAACTAAATTTACTGTCTACTTGAAGAGTACAGGTAAGTCAGTATCTAATACTAATAAATGTACCAGACATTTAAACAGCCTTGCTCTGATCGGCTTTGATGTGCTCATTAAATTAAGTCACTTTGGATGAAAGCGTCTGCCGAATGACTACATGTAAATGTAAATTTTGTGAACAGTGACTTTTACTTGAACTTTGCTGAATGCCTGCAACTGTTTCAACAAATACATTTCAATAAATATTCTTCAGGACACTGAGTAGAATTTATCCCAATTCCCAACTCTTAGTTTCAGGTATTATTTTACATACAGTAAAATAAAGTATTGTGTGTTGAGAAACATCTCCCCACTAATAAAATCCAGCCTACAATGCTCAGTTGACTAAAACTAACTATTATTGTACATTAATACTGTACTAAGAGACAGTATGCTTAACAGTAATGGACAGAGGAAACAGTGTGTATTTCAGTTAGCGGCTTTGAGTTATTCGTATGTGCAGTTGATATGTGAGACTCTCAATGTCAGTCAAAGTTCCAGAGTAAAATCTAAAACACTAAAGACCAACAAACTAAGTATCTTTCCAGACAAAGTCTGGACCTGCTCCACCAGTGTGTTGAGGTTCTGTTTTATTTAACACATTTGTTTGTGATTTGCAGCTTCAGGCAGTGAAGCCTTTATTATTTTGATTCAGGTTTGGTTGATTTTTATTGGTCTCAGAGATCTGGAATGTGTTTTTTGAACAAATCAGAACCGAGCCCAAAACTGTAGCGGGAAGGCAAGTCATTAAACACAGGCCTGCATGTCGGTGCCTTTTATACTGCACTCCTCTGGTCTTCAAGATTCATACAGTGAAGACAGATGTGTTCCAGCTACAGTATGTGTGGCTCTCGGTGTGCCATTGAATCAAGTGTTTAACTAATGGCAGGTTGATGTACAGTATGAGATCAGTTTAATATCAAAGCTGAAGCTCCAAACAGCTTGAATTTATCTAACTTTTTAAAGTTAAGAGTGTGGAGATTGTGAGACTGTCGAGGCGTTAGCTGGTTTCAATTGTTGGTCTCATTGTTTCAGTGCACGCACCACAACTAATTGTTGTCTTAAGTCACTTGAACCTAGGCATTGGGTTGGTTGATATCTCCTGCAGTTGTGTTGGTATCTTGGCAGGGTTATTTTTAACATGACCAATAAACCTTACTTGACTGTTTGATGTCCACCCCATCCACTTTGCTAGCTGTCATTGACATGACATTGTGTTCTGTCGAACAGGAAGCAGTTTGTAATATTGAGCCCATCTTTTCATTTCTCCCTCCTATGTGGCCGTGATGTTCTTTAATGTCTAAATTGCACAGATGGATTTGTAAATGTGTCATCTTCAAAATGCCTCAGTGTACTTTTGAGCACATTAGGTGCTACACAGTCAAAGTGGAACTCAGAAGGTATAGGGGTCAGACATTAGACCTCTGTACTGAAACATGTAATGTCTTGGCAGCGCTGCACCACTGGGGGGCAGGCTAGGCCCACTGAGAGGAGAAGGACAGGGACAAGAAGGACAAAGCAAACACAGGCTGGCTGAGTGACAAATTCAGAGTGATAAAACAAGCTAAGAAAGAAAGAAAGGAGGAGGTGGGTTTGAAGATGTGAGAGCTGTGTAGACGGTCCTGGTGGGGTGCTTTGAAGATAAGTGGGGTAGAAGAGATGAAGATGAAAGCAGGATAGAACAGGATAGGGGAGGTGGATGAGACACAGGCAGAGATGTAATGATCAGATAAAAACAGGAAGGGATAAAAGGTCTGGTAAAGAAGATTGGGTCGGCCATGTCTACACATTTGTTGTTCTAGATACTTCAAGATCACAGGAAATGGGGATGTCTCTTCTTACAAAGTTATAGAGGACACTAAATATTAAAAAACAAAGTTTGATGGATAGGTGCTGTTGAATCATTGTATTATAAATGTATCTTTGTTTTCACAGTGCATTATGTGCTTGTCCTGCTCAAATAAAGAGTTGCACAAAGATTAAGATTAAAGATCTGACAAACACACAATGGAGACCAACATCAGTTGTTGCCTGTTCAACTATCTTACCTTACATAAAGCATATTTTGTAAAATGTATGAGAAATATGCTCAAAATGCTGCTGTATTGTGTGATATGCTGTTAATATGTAGAATCATCATGTCAGTGTAGATCTTTGTACCCATCCCTTGAAGTTTTGCCTCATTCTCCCTTTTCCTAACTGTCTAGCTGAACCTGCTAAAAGAGATGCACCAGGATGAACTTGGGCGCATATCCGAAGACCTGGAAGACGAACTTGGAGCTCGAACCAGTATGGACAAGAAACTGGCTGAACTACGAGCCGAGGTGGGGATTCAGGAGATGGTAGAGGAGGGAAAGAAGTGCAGCAGTAGGGGAGAGATCAGGTTTTTATTTTCGAACCACTTGCGTAGTTTATGGTGTCGGCTCTGTTTGGATTTAATGCATAAATCAAGCTTTAGAGGGGGTGATCTGCAAATCTATCCAATGAACTTAAGAGTGATCAGTCTCAAATGTGAGATTTTGGACCCACATGCTTACACACCACTCTCCACCATTATCACAACACCAATGGGGAGAATATGTTTTGGAAGAAAGGTCCAGTACAGACTGGTAGTCTGTGGCACTTAAGATGCTTCAAGCTGTTTTTCTCTTGAATTTATTCCTTTACATTCATTAGAAGCCTAATTAACATATAATTGATTGTTTAATTTTTAAATACTTGATTTCTAATATCAACACTGAGTCTCTTTATATCTCCGACAGATGGAGCGGCTGCAGGTGGAGAATGCTGCAGAGTGGGGACGCAGGGAACGCTTGGAGACAGAGAAACTGGCCCTGGAGAGGGACAACAAAAAGCTGAGGGCTCAGGTCGAGGACCTAGAGGAGCAGCTGACCAAGAAACGCCGGCAGGCTGCCTCTGCACTGGACACTGACCTCAAGGCCATCCAGAGTGAGCTGTTTGAAAGGAACAAGGTGGGCAGGATTTTTCACCTTTGTTTTTAGCATGCTAAACAGCTGCCCTTTTGTGTTGTAAGTTATAACATGTCCCTCAGCGATGTATTATAAACACTTAGACTGGAAGTAAAACTGAATAATCCCATAAGATTAGTACGGTCAATTTCGTAAAACACCAATACATACACATACACAGTGTGTGTCTGGGCCATGTCTTTACAGGACACTGTCTGCTGTGTCTTTATATGGTTGTATGGAGAGATTCTAGGACACAAACCCTGGTGATGGTCATAGGGAGTGTCCTCACAGTTATAGAAAGACAACCTGTGTGTGTGTGTGGTTGTGAGAAAGAGAGAGATTGATCGTGTTTTTGTGTCCTGTTGAAACCATATTGATCCAGACAGAGAATGAGAAACACTGTAAGTGATTAAGCCCCTTAATCCAACTTGACCCTTAAAACAAAGTTTTAACAATATTTAAAAACAAATTTTATTGATTTATTCATTTATCCATTTTATCCATATTTATCCATTTATTTACTCTTTAATTAATTTATTTATTTTTTAAACAGGAACATAAAATATATAAAAGCCATTAGTGGAGTGCATTGCTGTTGTGTCAGGTTTACAAAATAAATATGTAAAGGTGTAGAGGTGTTTAAGTGCAAACTGTCCACAGTGAAAAGTGACTTATTCAGACAGCGTAATGTTGGCTTCAGTTTTAGTCAGACTTGATTTAATAATAAGGCAGCATGCTGTGTGTAATGGTCTTGTCTTTCATCCTGTGGAGACGCTGCCCTCCCCCTGGGGACCACACGTGCTTTAGAGGTTGGGTTAGGTTTAGGTAAGCAGCGTTTATATAATGTAGGTGTTCGTCTTCAGGAAAAGAATGTTAAGTCAGTGAAAAAAACCACAAGGCAATAAAAACAATAATCTTGTTGGCTGGTGACAGATGAAATTCATCAGAGACTGTGTGTTTGTGTACGTTTGAGCTCATCAACATCTGTTACATTATGCATGTGTCTCATCTGCATAAGACAAAACACACATGCAGCACATGCACAATTCCTCATTTCTACATGTTTGTGTTCTTCAAGATGCATCCACACTTTTCTCTTAGTAGCTCTTTGTGTGTATCCGTCTGTCATGGGAACATCTTGTTGTTGCGCTGTTACTAGAAGTGTCTATTTTTATTTATATTTTCTGTTTTTACGGCTTCAAAATTTGAGACTGCAAAAATTATGTTTCCTGTTGCCTTAAAACACAAAAGCATTCCATTTGCTGTAAATTATGTAAAGAAATGTTCTGAAGCTAGTCAATTCAAGTATAATATGTTAATATTTTATTATTTAATATATTTATAAAAAGGCCCTGCGATGGACTTGCAACCTATTCAGGGTATAACCCCGCCTCTCGTCCCTATGATAACTGGGCTAGGCTCCATCACACCTGTGACCCCTACGGGTGCTAAGCGGTTCAGAAAATGGATGGATGGATGGATGTTTAAGAAAAATAGAATACCTTTACGGTTAGGTGGGTGGTTTTGACACATATGGTCACCAGGTGGGGTTGTTTACCCATCATACACTTCTCTGTCTGGGTGAAGATGGCACTCAGGAAGATCTAAATCATGCTTCAAAAGCAGAATATGCAATTCTTTCTCATATTCAATTCTAATGATGGTCTGTGATGAATTAGTGTGTTACAATAATTTACTTTGGGTTTCACCTTCTCTGGAGGTCAACTTTACGCGTTACTATGAACATTAAAATCAAAATGCAGTGAGTAGAGATTGGATTGAGTCTGCGTTTTTCTGTCCGAACCCAACTTACTTATAGTAGATTAAAGAAGAATCAGTGTTTACAAGTAAAACATGTAGGCTATGTAGTGCTGTTGACCTACATCACTGAATTCTGCCTGAACCAGAATATGATTTCAAACTTTCTGTGATCAACTCATCAGGTTGGGTTCAGGTACCCACTGCTGACTGTGAATATATCACCTATTGTCTCAGCAATAATAAGAATGAATGAAATGCGGGAATGGGTCTGGATGGGTTCTGCTCAGCTCTTCTAAAGGCAGA
>OMLM01021073.1:54234-64805 GCA_900302695.1 Helostoma temminkii | reverse complement strand
ATTTTCCTGAAAACCTCAAGAGCGATTTAAAAAATCCATAACTGAAATCAGATTTCCTACACACATACACACACACACACACACACACACACACGCACACTCACTTTGTGCCAATGCAGGATTTTGAACAGAGCAGAGCAGATTTTAGATGAATGTGCCAGTAAGCTTCTCTATGGGAGCACAGGGTGACTTTTTAACTCTTTAGAAGCTGTTGCTCTTTACATTCAATTCAAAACAGAATGTCTGTGATTTTTCCAGCACCTGTGTGTTGGTGCACAGCAGGACACTTGTTAACACACAAAGTGGCCATGAGGCAGGTGGTGGTTGAAACTCACACAGTTAGCCTTCATTATTATATGGTCTGTATGAATATGTTATCTGTATACTGGCATCTAATCCACAGGTGCCTGCATTAATGACCAATCAGTCTGTCAATAACATCTGATTGATTGAACTTGTTCTGTCCCAACTTTTTTGAAACCTATTGCTGGGTTCCTGAATATGTACACAGATTTACATCATTCACCTCTTTATTACACTTATGACACAAGGCTGATTTCTTGGGCTTCATCCTGCTTCTATGTTGAGGCGATATCTGAAAGCAGGCTGGTCCTGGAGGAAAATCTATGTTTATTTGTATCGGCGGTAAAACACCACTTTTTTACTATATTCCAAACCCGTTACAAATAAAGGAGAGGCTGGCAAATTAAGGTGTTTACCCAGGTTGAACACCTCAGTACCTAGCAGATTAAATTAGAGTCTGTACACAGTCTACCAAATATCGAAAGTGAGAAGCTAACTGATATAGTGTAATGCTTGAAGCTGCTAGCCCTCTCTGTTCTGGTTATAGTTGCAGCTTTCCAAATTTGAGTCTTAAATCTTATGGTTCCAGAAGAATGCCCTGATCCAGTTGTGCAGTGTTTTAATAGTATAATAATAATTGGGATTGGTATCAAGCCATAGTGTTTTTAATATGTACAAAATTTGGTTTGATTTTAAGTTGCTGAAATAAGCAAGGCCTGGATGGCGGCATATGTTTCTCCAAAACATCCAAGTAATCGGCATCCTTCAGCATTAATGGTGCTGTCACAGATGTGCAAGTTACCTATGCTGAGTGCATTAATGCACCTCCACACCATCATGGATGCTGGTGTTTGAACTGTGTTGATAAAATGCACAAAAAGATGAATTGTCCCTCTCCTCTTTAAAATGCAGTTCCAAAAATAGAAGGTGATGATCTTTTTAGGTCTTTTTTATGTATAGGCTTTTTTTTGCATGGTAGAATTATAAGTAGTAAATAAGAAGCTTAAGTTTTGTTACAGCCCACAAAATGAAGCTGTGAGCACTATCAGTGAGTGTTTTACTTACTGTGATAGTATTTGTTATGGATAAGGGCTGCGGACGTTAATAGTGCTGAACAACCTCAACATTGAGTACATCCTGTTCAGTAAGTCACCACTGCCTAAAACTAACAGTTTTGTCATTTGTAGTTTGTACTATATAAAAGCAAAGATTTGATTAATTACGGAAAGTAGAGTATTACTGTGTAGATACAGCACATACTGAATTCAGTATAAAAGTTTTTATCATTCATTTTTTGCCACTGCTACTGGCAGGTTAATCCCTAACAACTATCACTCTATGCTACATTTTCTACTACAGATGCTTCCCAAATATACTGCACTGTTGAGATTATTTTCGCAGCTCACACCCAGAAGATAGAAATTAGTCTAACATTCCTGAAGGCAAGAATCATCAGAAAATATTTAACGCTTGTGCCTTGTTATCAAACTCCATCAGGACTTAACTCCATAAGGATGTCTAACAAAATAGACTCTGCCAAAGTAGAGGTATTGTACTAAAAGCAAGAGTGGCACCGTGTTTAGCAACTGCACACAACATTCCTGGACAATCTTAAAGGTGCTTACTCTAAACACACCTTATTCAGGTGTGTGTGATGTGAAGTGGCTTGTAGCTGCCACTGTGAGCCCCAGCAGTTACTTTCTCACTATATAGAGATTAACTGCTCTGTGTGTGTGTGTGTGTGTGCCCGTGTGTGGCTTGTCACTCTTCAGCTCTCACACTATCAGCTTTACGCAGTCCTCAGCTTCTTGCTCTCTGCCTCTCCCTCTGCATTCTCTTTTTCTCCACGTTGTTGCTCTGGTACCCACCAGCCAATCACTGAGCTCCCATTTGCAGGTTACCGTAGTAACAGAGCTCTCTCTCGTTGCTTGATTTTGTGGAGGAGTGACAGGCGGGTCGGCATGGTAACTACTTCAGAGACTGACACAAATCTGTGTGTGTTCTTGGAGAGGGTGTAGCTTAAGCTTTTCTTCTTCAGGGTTTTTTTTATTCAGTTTCTCAGAAACTGCTTGACTTGAGTTAATATCTTTGTCACAAGTATACTAAGAAAGTGTGTGTGTGCTTGCACGTGTGGGAGAGAGAGACTGTTTCTATCTGCCTCTTGTGAAAACCTAACCTAAACAAAGTACAGTGGTAGATTGCTGGAGTACCTCCTATTTTTATTAACTGCACTGGAAGATTTTAACACAAAGGTCAATATTTACAGCTTCTAGGGCAGTTTGCTACATGCCAGTTAGAAAGCTTGTTAGCTTAGTTGTTATAGATCAACCAACCATTACATTGAAACCAGCTTGGCCACCCTGACCAGTCTGCTGCTACATAGCCTCATAGACTGCAGCTGTAAAGCTCTATGTGTTCTGGTGGCTGTCAATTACATTTGTCAGCAGTTTGTGCTATATTAGCTCTACTGGGGGATGAGACCAGAGGGGCTACCCTTCGCTTAGATCAGTAAGCCTTGGGTTCACCTTTTGTCCTTCCTTGGACAACTTCTGTTAGTGGTTGTGCTCACTGTCTAATGGCAACACTTATCCAGCCATCACAGTTTGACCCTTGCCAGAGTCGCTCAGATCTTCAGATGTAAAATAAAAGAGACATAAAAGAGTGGTATTTCATTGTTTTAGCCCTACCAATAAACTAGGACTCCTGATCACAGATTATATTTAACCTAGATCAGATCTTCCATGGTACTAAAGTAACAATTCATACAAGAGACGTTCTCTATAACTTTTGTTTTCCAAGCTTTTAATGAGTGCATGAACATGACAGAGGAAGTACACGGATCTTACTTTCAGCTGGGGGAAGCTAATAAGAGGTTGTAGCTCAATTCTGAAATGATGCTCTCCCACAGTTTCAGGGTGATCTACAACTGTTTTATGAGCCCGTCATGAAAATGAACAGTCAAACATGCAGAGGCTCATGGAGTCCTATTTTTGGCTGTAAGACACCAATGGGAGGTCAGACAGCAATGTGACCCAGACTAATATTCCCCCTTGAAATTTTGTATTGGTGTGCCAGTCTTCAGCTGTGGGGTTTTCCCCATTGTCTATAAACAACAAACTGATTAACAAAAAATGGGCTTTATTGATTTAGATGACCAGGCAGCTGACCCCTGGAATTTGCACATAGTCAGAAATTATCAGGTTTTTTTTATTTATTTATTTTTTTTTTGCATGTTAAAAAAATCCTCTGGCAAATATGACTGTTTTTAGAATAACAGTTTTAATCATGAGTGCTTGGCAAGCACAAAGTGCTCTGACGCACGCAAACACACTCACTTTCAGTCAGCGGTTGCTCATGTTTCTGTCTGTGGTGCAGGAAACAGGATCAGTCATCATGGCAGCACTGTTGCTCTTGCAGGTGCTTTTTGTAATTGACATTGATCCTCCTCATTACTCATTCAAACAGTGACCACAACACAGTGTGAATCAAGTGGAACGCAGATATCTCTGTCTCTTCATTCTCCTTCATGACTTCCTCTCCTCTTTCCCTCTGTCTTCCTGTCTCTCAGCAAATTGAAAGTCAGTCATGTATGTAGCTTTGCTAAGTGTTTCCAGGCTCGATCGAAAAGCTTTTAATGGCTGAGCAGGTGTTATTATCCAAACGTTCCGATGGTCGGTATGATGGAGACAGAGAGGGAGACATGAGAAGAAAAAGGAGGGAAGTTTCCATGGAGATGGTTTAATTGTCATCACGTGGCCAAAATGTAGAACTTCATGCCAGTTGAGAATGAGTGGGGTGGGATGGTAACCACGGTCTGCTCCAGTGTCAGTATCAGGTGTTTCATACAGTGTTGCCTGTGCCTAAAAATGGACCTGCATGATGTGAGACCTTGACACATCACTAACTTCCTGTAGGACAGACATTTGGGGTGTAGCAGAGCTTTTATGCCACGGTCAGAGGCTTAAAAGCTTTCAGGTTGTCTATATCTATCTCATGAAAGTGATATCTGAAGAACACTTTGAAGAATAGCAACAGAGGAAGGATCCCTCTGCCAGGACGCACAAACATGCAATAAAGCCTTTGACCTAATCCAGGTTGCTGCACCCCAAAGGACCTGAGAGTCTTCAAGTGACATCTGTCCAGAGCCAGGTCTCACAGAGCCAGAACGTTTGGTGTAACAGGCCAGAGGAAGAGGCCCTGAGAGTGAGAGTGCTAGTGCCCTGGCATTATGTGCATATGTATGCACCGTGGATGTAAAGTATTGTGTTTGCCTTTGCAACAAGCTAAAGTTCCCATATTCCATGAAACGCAGGCAATAAATCTGCATTTCTTAACTTATGACAAGAAATTATTAGACTAATAACAGCACAAGCAGAACCGAAACGTACGGCTCAATAAACGTGTGTTCACATCACAGCAGAGTCTTGCTCTGAGCATTTTGCATTTGTCAAACATAACAGAAGAGTGAAATTGTGACTGTTGACAGCCTCAAACTCTGTTTCTTCATTTTAATTTGAATCCAGAACTGTGTCTCTGCAGGGAGTCTCTCTATGGCTGGAGCTAAGCTCAGTAGGAAGAGTGATTCTATTCCTCTCTGTTGTCTTGTTCTCTTTCTGGCTCTTTCTGGCTTCTTTTCCTCCCTCTCTTTAAATACTCCTCCATCAGCATGTCACTGATTATTTTTGGGTACCACTGCAGCCCCTCTCCTTCATGCTCTGGCTGGTCAGACAGCTCCTCTGGTGGCCCTGCCTTCCCCTCTTCTTCCTCACTTTGGCCTAAAACACAGAGACAATAGCAAAAATATGTTTTACTGCACCTGACTCATCCTTGTTTACTACAGCTGTCTAGAGCCAGGATTCATACACTGTGTAGCAGCAAACTTGAACGTACACTGTAAGGCAAAGTGCTTAATAAACAAAGTCATGAATGTTAGCATTATTAGAACAGCTAACGTTAGCTGGCTAACAGAAAAGCCTGCAGAATGTGTATGTTGTGTCCACCAGTGTGTCTATAGGGTGAGTAGACATTCTTATTTCATCTGAAAGCTGTTATTAAGCTCTCAGTGAATAACAGTTGGTGTGAGATTTTGAAACATACTGAATCTTTTTAGGACACTACATTTTTATTTGATCTTAAATCTTCTCTCTGTCTCCTTCTCTCCTCTGCCAGACTGAGGCGGCAGCAGCAGAATCCTGGTCTGTTTGGGAAGATTCGATCAGCCCGGTTCAGTCCTGAAAACCCAGACGGTCCGACCAGTGATATGGACGAGGAAGACGAAGAACTTCAGCTCCAGATCCCATGACACACACACACACACACACACTGTGAGAAAGCATACGCTGTACTTTAAAAACAAACATCAGCAGTCCCATAAATTTTGTTGCTGGGAAAACTGCATTTCCAGGCAAATCATCGTGAAGCAGGAAACATCAGCATTGTAATTTATCCAGACATCAATATCACTTTTATCTCTGTGTATTCACATGCCCTTTTTAAGATGCAGGTTAACCCGATCATGATAATGATCAATAATCAGTTTACACTATCAAAGCAAAGAAGATCAAATTAAAGATCAATATGGGTTTTTTCAGGAATCTTAGAAACCACATCACTGTTTCCCCACAGTGGTAATATATATACACACAGTAAACACATAACTATCCTTACACAGAACACACACATTCCCATACACATGTGTGGACAGACTGCATATTTAGACACACAATGAATGAGAGCCAGCCGGAGTGTGACAGACATTAACAGGATGTCTGGACAGTGTATACTGAATAAAAGGATCTTCCTTTAATGGACTGGTTGAAAACTTCCTCCAAGCCACACAAGCAGAGGCCGACATGCATCACCCTCACAAAGTACTGAGTCATTGTTACCTCATAGTATCACAAGCATAACAGCCATCTCATCTGACCTGTGCTACTGTATTGACACAAGCCTCAACCCCACATCTCCACCAGCAGTATTAATGCTTTCCTCAAGAGGAAATGTCCCCCTGAGGTTATGTAAGGGGCTCTCTGACATTTTAGGATTTGATATTACTGAAACTGTGTGCTGCATTTAACCAACGTTTGTGTGAGTTTAGTTCACAACCCATGCTGGGAACACTCCACGCAGCTTTAAGCCTCATTAAATCTGCCAGTTGGATGGAATTACAGTCACGGTTTGAGTGAAGCAGGAGCTTCTTCTTCCTGTCTGCTAGTTTTCTGTTTGTCACCACCTGAATCAGTCTCTGCTCAAACTGAGAGGAATCCACTTTGCTCCACAGCAAATGGGTACTTTTAACCTTCAATTGCATTATGGCCGTCTAGCAAACACTTTTGTGTCAAACAGGAACATAAGACAGACAAATGTATGCAATTCGGCTCCGTACAGAAGAGTTCTGCACAGGCAAACCCGCCAAGCTGACAACAAAGAACTAGAGACGAGAGACTGACTATTGCGTCACCTTCGTCTGGGTCTAAAAGTGGCACCAACGCATTTATAGCTACTTTTAATCAAGAAAATGTCAGATAATTAGGTGTAAACTGGTGGTTTCCACCTGGTGCTGCAGAATGTGAGACCTGAACCTGACTTAACATAAACGCTGTATGTTTGTCATTTCCTTTTCAAACATAAGAGAACATAAGAAAGTACTAATCTGACACTAGTAGCAAACCAACACAGACGGACACCACCACTACTAACTAATAAGCCTTACATAGGTTTGTGGCACACATGGAAAGGTTTGTTCACAAACCTCTAAAGTAACGTAATGTTGTCTGCAGAGGCAGGTATGAGTAGTATCATAAAGTTCCTACACTGGTCTCCCTAACCCTACAAGATGCTGTCAGTTTTAAACATGATGGAAGTGAATGAAAACTGTAATTCCATCACATTCTGTCATGTCTGAGGGTCACAAAAAGAGTAAAACTGTTAGTATTACATCTAAACGGTTCTTCTGGTGTGTTCCCAGCAGGACTGGAGCCTCCTTCTGCTGTGACCTGGCTCAGTACAGACTGAACTGCTACAATTCAATGTATAGTGTTTTACAAGGAAGAGATTTGAACGTCATTATCATGCAGGGCCAGATTTGATTTGGACATCACCCTTTTAGGTTTAGTTCAGGTTTGAATTAGTTATCAGTCTGTGTAGCTGTGTGTATAGCTGGACTGGTGATCCAGTGCTTCCCAAAAGGACACACATCCAGAACTGAAGTATTCCAGACAGTAGATATGCAGGATTTATGCTGAGGCTCAGTATTTTACAATATTGTCATTTTCTTGGGAAAAAGACCAAAGACAAATCCCAATATTTATGTCCAGTGATTTCCTCGGGGGCTTATTTAGTCGGGGTGAACAAGCATTCAAAGCAGCACTGCGACCATCAGAGGAGAGACTCACTGAAGCCCAGGCCAGTAAAATTCCTGTAGGCTCCCTTAAGACGCCACATGTAATCAACATTAAGGGGGAGTTTTGGATACACTGGGTGTTGGAATGAAGAGTTAATTTATTTGTGTAAACTTAGCTGGGCTAAATCTCCCGTCTGTAAAAGAGCTCCAGTCCACCAGTGGATAGATGCAGCCGCAAAAGCAATAAAACATGCATTAAACCTCCACCACCACCAACAGTCACTCTCTGCCTCTGCCTCAACTCTGACGCTGGAAGGGGACCAAGATATTTTTACTGATCAGGATTCTGAACTATTTATGTCAGTGTTGTTATGGTTTAGTTTTTATAAATGATCTGTACCACAGTGGTTTTGTATTAGCTCTATAAATGTCAACTGTACATATAAAGAAACATGAGTCACTGTCTTTTTTTCCTTCATACTGTATGTATTCATAGAGGGTCAAAGTATTTGTGTCTGTTGTTTATCAGTTTCCACAAATGGCAGCTCCTCGTTCTAATGTCGCAGGTGTTCTAGTACAGGGAAAAAAAAGACAGAAGGGTGGCACTGGGTTTTACAATATGTGGTAAAGTGGATGAATTACCTGTGACTGAATGCTGCTGTGCGTGATTGTGGCTCTTCTGTAGCAGAAGTTGTATTAATTCATTTTTATTTGTTTAACCATGTACTGTAAAGCCAATCGAAGTAAGTAAGTTGCAGAGTTGGCGATTCAAAGTTTCACACAGTGTGATCTAACATGAAAAGACCTAGAGGTGGAAGGTAACTCACAGCATTTGTTCTAGTACTGTACTGAAGTTCAGTTTTGAGGTACTTGTGCTTTACTGGAGTATTTCCATTTTATGTTACTTTTACTGTTACTCCACTACATTTATTTTAACAGCATTAGTTACTAGTTACCTTTTGCAGTTATAAAAAAAATATAAACTAATAAAACACTGATGTATTATATGTGGCATAACCCTGTCACTACATCAGGTGTTAAACTCAGCTCCACCTTTACCCACTGCTGTTTCTGTTCCACAGTCTGTAGTTAATGTCACATTTTACCATCATTTATCAGATTAATCTGGACCAGACTATAAATTCATCTTATTAACAGCAGGAAATTCTACTTGATTTAAAATACACTGTGTTCTTAGTGAAGTGCTTTTACTTTTGTACGTTAGGTAAATGTAAATCATGCCATACTTTAACTTCAGTAGAAAATAGTAGGGTTTGTCTACTTGTAGTGAAATTATTCTATTCATATACTTGCTCCTTTACTTTAGTATTGAGTTTGTGTTCTTTATACATAAAATATTATGAACCATTTAGGTGGGACTGGTTGGGAGATGGGGGTCAGCTGCGGGGCAAACCCTACAATAGGGGGGGCAGCACCTCCCCTTGCCACCATGTGGATCTGCCCCAGCTCTTAAGCTTTCTCCTAAACAATTACAAAGAACATATACAGTGGCAAGAAAAATTTAGTATGTTTTTCTAAGTCACGGTAGCTCTAAACCACACCTCCATTCTGATTTCACTGATTGGACTCCAGTTTGTGTTTAATGACAGAAGCCTCGCTATTACTTTTTCCACCATCACTTTGTATGTTCAGTAAAGACACGAAAGATCGTGACTGTTTGGACTTTATCTGCTTAGAAACATTATGTCTGTTTGTAACTTTGGTAAAGATCGGATCACGTTTCATAACCAGTTTAAGTGGACAACCAGGAATTTGCAAACAGTTCACTTCAATTTTTTTGCCACTGTAGAATCCTACATGTCTGTATGAGGATTCCATGAGCCGCTGTCCTGAGTGATTACAACAATCTGCAATTCAGCATTAATATAAACATAAAACGGTTTTAGCCTTCCACAGTGTGAAAAGTAATACAATAAGTACTGTAGCACGAGAGGGAAAGAAAGCCAGGGTGCTAGAAAATCTGACATGAAGGAGTTGGAACAAGAAAGACTCATACACACACACACTTCTGTGGTACATTTGGCAGTGCAGATTGTGTTGTACTGCACAGTCGACACAATAATGAGACCGAACCTCAGCCTGACTCCCCACGCACAGCATGGGGCAGCAGCTCACATCTCCCTCTGAGATCATTTTCATTAGAGTGTGTGTGTGAGAGAGAGAGGGGGGGAGAAGCCAAGACATAATGAGTGTTTTACCCTTGTGTAGGCTGGAGTCAGAATGACTGAAATCATAAACACTGGTTTTGCACTGTGTGTGCTTACTTAGCATAAAACAAATAGTTGTCTATTGACAGTTCATACATACAAACTTGTACAAGAATCCCATGGTGCCCTCGGGATAACACATAACGTGCCCACACACTCGAGCTGCAACGCTGAGGACGTTAATGTTTAGCTCCATCCCATGAGTACAGTAGAGAAGATCATTCTGGAAACTGTTGGATAAGCATGACACACACAGTGTGTGTGTGTGTGTGTGTATAGTGTTCAGTGTGTGTGTTAGATGTGGTTGTTGGTTGTTTTTCCACTTTGATTTCCAGAGATGTATGTGTGTACAAAGCCTGGAGCCTAGTTCATTATGCTAATTTTCTCACTGTCTTTCTCATTAGGCCAGTAA
Organism: Helostoma temminkii; assembly: GCA_900302695.1. Taxonomy (NCBI): domain Eukaryota; kingdom Metazoa; phylum Chordata; class Actinopteri; order Anabantiformes; family Helostomatidae; genus Helostoma; species Helostoma temminkii. The sequence continues at coordinate 54,520 of OMLM01021073.1, read as the reverse complement.
TGGCTGACAGTAGGAAGGCAGAACATTACATTGATCCCTCTATAATTATTCCACCTTTACCACAGGATCACTTTGTAAGCATGTACTCTTTGTGTGTGTGTGTGTGTGTGTGTGTGTGTGTGTGTGCGTGCGTGCCACTACATAAAATGATTCATTGTGTTGTGAAAAGTAATTGAATCATGGTCTGTTTGATTTCCCACCATCGACTGGAGCTGTGATGACAGGCTCCGTCTGCCTCTCTGTTCATTTTTATTGCACTAAACTGGCGTCTGTTTCTTTTGTAATA
>OMLM01021073.1:21148-52541 GCA_900302695.1 Helostoma temminkii | reverse complement strand
TGTGTGTGTGTGTGTGTGTGTGTGTGTGTGTGTGTGTGTGTGTGTGTGTGCACATTGGAGTGAGGATCAGTTCAGGGCTGCTGCATTAACTTATCTTTAAGATCAGAGCTCATAGATGGACTGATTCTGACTGTTTGTGACCTGTTTTCAGGTCAACCTGGATTTAGTTCAAAGTCTGAAGCTATAAGTGTTACTATAAGTGTTTTTTACAGGATTAGCTGGGACCTGTGTGTGTGTGTGTGTGTGTGTGTGTGTGTGTGTGTGCGTGTGCGTGTGCGTGTGCGTGTGCGTGTGCGTGTGTGCACTTTTGACTTTCGGTTTGTGGAAGCAGGACTAATTGTCAGAGTTTCACAGCACAACTGTGTAGGGTTGACAAGATACATGGCGTGAACCAACTAATACAGTGTGAAAAGCAATTTATTTGGTTTTGTAAATTGCATGGTTATGTATGATGAGCCTGGAATGGTTATGTAAACTCATTATTTTGCTGCTGTTTTTGCAAGGTGAGAAGGAATAGCTGCTAACTCTTTCATTGTAACCAATACTACGTCCATAGCCTGTCCTTATGGCACTTCACTGTACCCCATGTAGTGTCAACCTACATCCAATGCACACGTCAGCAAACAAGGGAGGGAAGCGTATCTCAAAACCAATATTTCTCAAAATTTTAACCAGGGCAGAAACAAGATTTTGCAGTTTTTTTTTTTTTATGAAACAGACACATTCTGGGGACATCAGGAACCTGTTTTTTAATCCCCAAAAGTGGTATAATGTGAGACGTTTAAAGAATGGCTGACTTGGTTGTAAAACAATCATGAATTACTTGCTATATCGGCAACAGGGCAGGCAGTCGCATGGTAAAACACAACATTAAGGGCAGAGAAACTCCAGGCCAACATAAAGGAACTAGCATTAAATTCATTTTGGCCTACAGAAAAACAAGTACCCATGTTCTGCATTGCATGAGGGTAAAGTAGAAGACCTGGAGAACTGTGGACTCAAACTGTAAACAAAGCAGTGCTTGCTCACAATTTTAGCACCACTGTCTCTCACCACAGTTTGTTTCAGCTTCTTCACTCCACATGGCCATATGTTGGTAAAAATATTCTCGTGTTAGAATGTTTAGATGAGCTGAAGATGAAAAATGAGACATTTCTATGTGTGTGTCCTCTAGACAGTGTTGTTTGCTTGTTTGCCTCAATTCTATTTCTCTTTCCTTGCAGTGATTCGCTTAGCTGAACAACCAATCAGAGTGGTGTTTCTCACAGAAAAGCTAGTGCGGCAGAGTCTTGCAAACAGCCCGACGTTAGCCGATGTAGACAGTCGACTGTCGTATCACAACACTAACAGAATCCATTATAAAGCTGTGTGGAGGTTTATGTTAATGAGAGGTTTATTTTCATTATTAAAAATGAGTAAAAGATAATGATTCAAAGCAATAACTATAATAATAATAACAATAATAATAATAACAATAATAATAATAATAAACTAGAAACAGCTTGTAAAAATAAAAAAGGGGCAATTGTGGCTCATTAGTTGGTAGTATACTCATATTAACTTACAATATAAGTAAAAAATAATAACATTCATCGAATACAGAATTGCCACACAGTATAAGTTTGAACATAAAAGTGTCCACACACATGCTTAGATATAATCTATTCATTCATGCACTGGTGCAAGTAAATATGATCACAAATCATCTTTATAAATGTGGCTTTAGGTGAATAATGACTCCAGACCATACACAGAGGTATAAGAATCCCATTTTCTGAAGCTGTTATTTCTTGACAGGAGCAAGTGATGGTCTGCTGGGGTTTCAGCAGACAGCGGGAGAGAGACTCAAGATGGGACGACGAGCAATAAAATAACTGTCGATTTGAGCGCTGTCAGCACAGAGAGGACGGAGTGTCAGTACTAACAGTAATGGGCAGAAGAGACCGAAAACAACAACAAATACAATTGCCTTTCTTCCATTTTACTCTGTTTTCATGACAGAATCCTGTAATGTCCCTGACAAACACACACATCCACTATGGCTATTATAGACCCATTCATCCCAACACAGTCATTCAGACAACTCCAGTCCTCCCTGCCAACACACACACACACACACACACACATGCAGACGCATGCATAAAAGATAATGTTGATTTGAGTGCCATCTTAGTGTTTGCACAAGGAGTACACACACTTAGTCATGCTTTTACACTTCAGGAGACCTTGCATGAACTTATGTGTAGACCAAGTCTTCATCCTATATTCAGTGATTCAGTGAATTCAAGCATGGAGGCTTTTGAGACTTTCTTATTGTCTCCAAAAGGAAGGTGAGTCCCCAAAATGTCTTTAGACCATAACATAGCAGTCCAGCTTCCAGTATACACACACCTGCCATCTTTGTGAGGATGTTCACCTACATAATGGATTCCATTCCAACACTATCCTTAATGGAGCCTTTACTTTATCATAATCGTGAACCAAGTCATTGCTCTAATAGCAATTATGTTCTCATTGGGACAACAATCCCCACTAGGAAGGTAGTGTCTCCAGTCAGGCCAGTCTGACAGGTCCAGTTTCTGATAGTGTCTGGCTGGGTTTTCCTACTCTACCCTTTCCTTCAATTGAAATTAGAATTTGCGCTTGGGCCTAATCTTTTCACAGAGTGGTGGGCAGGACATATTTACTAGCCCTAGGTGCCCAGTCTCACTGGAATGACAGAAGGCCTGTGTGTAGCACAGTTACCTGAAATGGACTGGAACAGCTGGGAGACAACAGGTTTTGTCCCACTTTCACACAATGTCTTAGAAAAGTTATGCAGCTTTAAAGCTTCAGCCACACATTCTGACAGTGCTCCAACCTGCGAAATGTTTCAGAGCATAATGTCTCTCTCTTTAAAGCTCCTTGGAAACAGTTGTTTTGCACAGGATAAATATCAGTTTTATAGCTATGCTTCACAAAGAAAAGATTTCCCAAATCAGACTGATCCAGAATCAGCCGGATGTGACTAGCTAATCAAAAAGACTAACAGGAAGACTAGCTGGTGTGTCCAGCTCTGAGTCGACTCTTTTTAATACTGTGAAACAAGCAAATTGCTAATTTTAAGTTGCTGTTACTTTTACTCATCTACAGTTCAGAGGAAATATCATACTTCTAATCCACTTTATTTTACAGCTTTAGCCACTAGTTACTAGTAAGTACAGTTGTAGATACATTTGCACATACAGAAGTTACAATCTTAAAAACCAATAACTAATAAATTGTGGTGTAATATTATGACAGTACATAAAGTGGTTTAAATCTGCTGCATATTTACCATCTGTCTAACAACACACAGCTTTGTCCTTTTTTTCTCATTTACTATAAATGTAAGTAATATAAATTTGATCAGAAACTATAAACACAATGTATGCACAACAAAGCGCCACCACTAAACAAAACTGTCTGTAAATCCAGACAAATAGAGTCAGCCAGAAACTAAGTTAAATAAAATACTGTAAGTCTGTGACACACAGTACAGTAGATTTCATCATTTTGTTTGTTTTTTTTCCCAAACCACTCAGGGGGGATTTCTGGGAAAGCACCAGCTTAGTTATAACACTGTCAGTGTGACAGGTCAGAAAAGATGCGTGGCCTGCACCACGGTGGATTTTCTAAACAAAAAACAGATTTTCATGTTATGTCTTCTTACCATTGTAGTTACAAAGATTTGACTGATACAACTAAGATTCTCAAGTTTATTTTGATGCTTTGCTAACTTAAGCCACATGCTACAGTAAAACACTGAGCTGCTTGTGGTGGGAACAGTCGTAACATTACACATGTTACAAATGAAGCGTGCATGATGTCGGTTCTGGAGCCACAAATGCTGCACCCCAGGGGAAGACATCTACATTTGCCTATATGTGACATGTACCACTATATTACACATTCAGGCTGTAGAAGAAGTAAGTGTACTTCAAATTGTTTGCTTTATTCTTGAATACATAGATAAATCATTCCTTAATCTCTTACATGAACACAGTATTACCTCTTATTCATCTGTCTCCAGCTAGTGTTACAGCTCAGCCCAGTAGAAGGGCAGGTTATAACTAAACTAATGGATTATTGTGTAGTAGACAAATCTGGGGACTGTGTATCAAGGTTTGACCAACCACTGACTGTTATTACCATCCCGATCTCCTCTCTATTGATACACTGTGCACTCTCTGTCAGGGGCTCTGAGTTATATTGCTTTTAATTTAAATTACAACTTGTGATTACATAGCTGCGCTTGGCTCCACGTGAAGACAAAAACAGCTTTTAGGAACTTTCCATTCATTGATTTGACTCTACCAGCTTTCTTTGTTTGAACAGACGCACAGACACATTCACTGGGCCAGAGGGTGTGTGTGTCTGCATCTTCTCTTCTATCCGGTCTATCTTTTGCAGGGAGAAGACAGGCTGTCTGGTCTCACTGTCTGTAATTACAGGCTCTGTCACCTGGCTGTGCTAACCCACTATTAACATACACATGTGTGTGCGCACACACGCACACACAGAGCTAATTTTTTGGCTGAATGACTTAAAGCAATATGTGGCTTTCCATGATGTAAATACTCTAAATAATGGCATTTCACAACTGCAACTGATAGTACTGCTACATAGTTTACATTTGTAATTAAGACATGAAGCTTTCTTTAATGAGGCCTATATGGAAATACTGTAGACTAAATGCAGCTGCAATTCCTTTAACTTGATGCAGAGGAAATAATGAGGGTTTAAATATAATAAAATGAGTAAATGAAAAATAATTAACATAAATATAACTGAGCCATAGCTTCTCCACTCAATAATAATGGCAGTGTATGTATTTAAAGGATTATTGATTGTTTATAATTAGTACAGAAAAAAGTCTGTTCCATGTGCTGCTGGGTGGGCGTGTCTGTGTTTGATTGACAGCAGATGGCAGCCAGGATCATGTGTTTCATGTTAATGAAGTTACTTTACTGTTCAACAGTTTGGAGTTGCTGCTAAAAAAAGTTTTCTAATGATTATTTAGCCTTTTAAATGAGTAAATTTGTATTAGCAAACACAATGTGCCTTCATGTAGATATTCCATTAAAGAACAGCTGTTTCCAGCTACACTTTACATTACAATGCATTAACAATATTTACACTCTACTTCTGATCAATTTGATGTTACAAATTCGGCTTTTCTGCTTTTCAAAAACAAGAACTGACACCAAGAGTCCGAAAGGTTGTGCTCACTTTTTACAGTAAAAAGGAGGCTTTCGTAGAACAGCTAATGTGGCTTGTGCGTGAGAATCTGTGGGTTCTGTTTTACACAGCTGGATGTTGGATATGTGTCAATGCAGACGTCACTGCTTTGTGCAAAGATTTGATAGTTTATTTCAAAATATTGGTTTATATGCACTTACCATGGTGCCACAGCCCTGTTGAGTTCCTTTTCAGCCTATTGGAGGCGTAACGAGAAATTGTACTTTTGTTACTTCAAGTATTTTTTTATTTTTTAAGCTAATACTTTTATATTTTTACTTTTATCAGGGATGGAGACAGAGAAAGATGGAAAGGACTGGGTTAGAGCAGGTCAGTTGTCAGTGGAGCATCTGAATGACCTGAGGGTTGGTGCAATGACAGGGCAGAAAAAAAATGAATGAAATGTGACATGTAAACAAACTACTTTCATAGTTGTCACAATATTACTCAAAGATGGCAGATTTATGGGACATTATATTTCGTATAAAGGCTTCATTTTATTAGAAAATCCAAACAATTACACAACACATAGAATATGTGAACAAATTGGCCTCTTGTCAGTGTTAGTTCCTGATAGCTCTGATAGTGGCCAATCAGCGGGAGACTGTGAGGACACACTAAACTTTGCCAGGAACAATAATGGCTAAAATAAAAAGAATCAGTGTAACAAGCAGATTCATTCAGCAGGAGCTTGGAGGCACTAAGCTTCCTTCCTGCTTTCCAGGCTGCAGTTGCTTGTCCATCTGTTCAGTGTGGATGGTATATGTTACGGCCCCCAGCACTGCCTCTGCTACGGAGCATTTAATGGCAGCTTTAGCCTCACTGTTATGCTTGCTAATGTTCCTATTAGTGTGTGTACAGTATGTGCATGTGAGTTTCAGTCTTTCCATTAAACCTCCACGCATCTCAGCACTTAAAGTCTCTTTATGGTTAGAGATTCATGTCTTTATGATGCTGATTACCTCATTCAGGTCGTTGAATGAGGTAAAGGTCGTTGTCCTTTCCAGTGGACATGGAAGCTGGACAGTTTGCATGGCTTTATACAATAATTGAAAAAAAAAACATGTCAATTTAAAGGTTCTTTTTTGCTTTTCAGCAGTTAAAATAGTGTCAGTGTGGTCCTAAAAAGACTTGATCATACATCATACTTGGCTCATATCATTACCTAGAGGCGACTTCCCTAGTATGGGATCTAAAATTTGTACTAGTTACATTCCCTGCTTATGTGTCCTTCTTAACCCCGACCCACACTCCTGGGATGTTCCTAGGCCTGTGCTAATGGTCCATAACAACAGCAAAGTGTGGTTTAGTGTCACAAAGTTTAGCTTAGTGTAAGTAGTTTAAAAAGATAATATAAGTACTTTATGGAACTGTCACATTAACAGTATTTTTTTGATGCTTCCCACTTGGCGTCCTTTAGCATCAGTACTGAGACTCTGAGTGGGAAGAGTCAGTATGTGATGCTGTGGAACGACAACAGGCTCGAAAACGATAAAGTGTCTGTGATTGTGAGACAGGACAGTAGTGTAAGTGTACAGCTATGACAGCAGAATGCAACAGGTTTAATGTTCTTTTCTGATCTTCTAAACTTGTAAAAACACAAACTTTCATCACCCTCCACACTGATGTGTCCCTGTGTGTAGCCATGGCAAGCTGCCACAACAGCTCACAACCTGGACAGCTGCTGCCACAGCTGTGACAGCACCATGACCTTTTTAAAGATCTCTGCTCTTCTCAACTTCATTAAACTTCACCCACTGGAGCTTTTATTTTTGGTTTGAGTTTGTTGTTCTCTTTACCTTATGCACTAAAACGTAGATGAGGATAATCCTATATCCTCATGAGCAATTTTATTTCTGATTTGCATATTTGTCATTGATTCAGATCATCAAACTAACTTTAACACTGCACAAAGACAACCACAGTAAGTCCTAGATGCAGTTCATCACCATTGGCAGCAACAACTGCAATGAAATGTTTGTGATATATTGTGAAATGTGTTTGATGACAAAACAAAACAAAACAAAACAAAACAAAACAAAACAAAACAAAACAAAACAAAACAAAACAAAACAAAACAAAACAAAACAGGAAGATGATAAATTGTGTACTAAAGTTTAAATCCATACGTACAGTTTCACACTGTCCACCTCTGAGCCTGCTTGGTAGGGATTTGATCTTTAGCTAAATGCCAATAACATCTAATCTACAAAAAGTGTCAATGTTCTTATTTATGCAGACACAAAAATAGGATTAGATTTTGTTGAGAGACTATGACAGACCAACACTTTTTATTGTCATATTTGAGGCTAAAAAATATATCTTTAAAATATTTATATAATGTCCTGGTTTCAATTCCAGGGTTGGCCAGGGTCTTTCAGTGTGGAGTTTGCATGTTCTCCTTGTGTTTACATGGGTTCTCTCTGGTCCATAGTGCAATTAGAAAAAAGTGCGAGAACCCTCAGGTAATAACTCCACTGCCATGGCAACTGTCCAGACCCTGAGGGCTGCTTCACTGCCTCAGGGCCTGGACACTTTCTATCACGGAGGGAAACAATCCTAAACTAAATATTGAACCACAGAGTGGCTTTAAACAAAGAAAGTCTTTTGGAGTGTCTCCATCATAGATGCTGTGGAATTTAAGTAGTTGAAGTAGCTGAAGTTGTTTTTTGAGGAAGAAAGGTTAAAAAAAATCCTCCTAGATGTTATTGCACTTGTTTGTGTTTTTTTTTTTTTTTTTTGTTCTTACTGCAAATGTCTTCATCAAGTTTTCTGGCTCTGGTCACAAATGTAGCAATAGCTCACCCAGAACAGTAAAGCTTGAGAATATGTTCGCCAGCTTAACATAAAAAGCTTACACCCTCTTTATTAAAGTGGCTAACAGTCATCCCGTCCTCTCCTGCTGATGTGAACAAACTCTCTGCTGGACAGATAAACACTACTTGCAGAGGACGACCAGGAGGACTTCATTAAAATATAACTCCTCCTCTGCTCCACACTGTCTGTGAGCTACTCCCTGTTTTCCCATGTCTGTTATTCTTAGAGAGCATAGAAGAGACCAGGTGCTCTGATACTAATCCTTAGGATCATCTTGGGGCATATATTCTGAACGTGTTGCATGTTAGAGCTGGAAGTGTCCCCAGCAGGTATTACTACAAGGTGTCTTATACTGTTTGTTTAAGTATTTGATTCAATGTTATACATACATTAAACTAAGAATTGTCAATAATTGATAATTTGGTTATAATTTAGTGGTTTATACATTAGACGTTCTGGTGGTTCTCAGTGGAACAACAGCTCTTCATTGAGAAGAGTGTGGTCAAGGCTGATAACAGTTATTACTGAGTGCAGTGGCAGTGGCAGGAAGCATAGATATTCATTTTGTGTAGTGTATTTGTATTCTGGAGTGCGGCGTCTTTTTCATCTCACTCTGCTGCGCTTAGCTGCAGTGTGCTCCTCACTAAACACTCACTGCAACAGAGGCCTAGTTAAACCTGATATTAAGATGCGTCTTGGGCAGGCAGATCACCAGTGAACGGCCAAGACACATTTACACTTGTGTCCACATTTCATTACTGCTGCAGCATTTCTGCTATAAGAAGGCTACATACCTACCGCAGCAACGTTCTGTCACGATAGCAGTCATCAAGTTTCCACAGATTCCACTGCCCAAATGCAAATTAGGTTTCTTGTTTCTCAGTGTTTCTCTCCTCTCTTTCTTTCTGGCACCAAAGCAACCACCACATGCTGCATTGATGATGTATGTTCCTGTCACACTTTTCTCGGGGATGCATGAGGATGCAGTACACAACAGAAGTAGCCAACTGTATCCCAGATCCCTTCATCAAATCTCCTGAGTAATTGGATCACAGATCGTCTGGGGAGCTGTTTCCACTTGTATTTAGTGTCGTCCACTTTGATTCCGATTGTGTCCGACTGCCAGAGGCTCATCTTAATTCCAGGTATAAACAGTATCAGTGTTTGGTGAGAACAGCACCTGTGTGTTTTGTCAATGATCAAGTGCAGCAGGTAGCCTATTCTCCACGTGACACAAACATGAAGTGCATGTTGGGAGATGTTTTTGTCAAAGACGATGATGAACTTGTTTTGTTCAGCAAGTATATGGATGCATTTCCTTCTCTAAAAAAGTGCAGCGTACGTCTGCTTTTCCTGAGCTTTTAACCTCGTGGACTATCACTCACACAGTGGATGAGACAATCAGCTTCAGTTGTTTGATACATAGTAACAGTAATGTTAATGAAGAACTGACAGATGTGTGTGTATACTTGCATCTACATGAGACCATCTGACCCAAACTGCTACTGCTACTGTGTGTGAACACAGTGCACATCAAGTCCCAGCCCATTAGAGCAGCTATCAGCCTCAACAGTAACAGATGGTGCTGACTGCCCCATTCAGCCCATTTGTTACTGAGAGAAATAAACAGATAAATAAAAAACATCACTATACTGATGCCTGTGAGACCAAAAATGTTTAAAGGTGTTCAGAGGCTGCTTGGAGGCGTGGTTGTGCTTTTGTGTGTTTGTGTATGTGTGTGTATGAGAGTGGGTGGGGGAAGAAGCAGGATAATGGGTAGATGGAGCATCCAAAGCACAGAGCAGACATTCAAAATGTAGCCTGATGATTATAGTGAAGTGAACAGCAGTAGCTATAACAGGCAGTCGTATATGAGATTTATCTCCCTCTGTTTAAACTGACATTTTTTACAATGCCCTGTTCATTTTTAATGTCAGCGTGTGGGAAACATGGTGCACAACTGCTCTCTGCTGTGTGCGCCTAAAAGCTTGTTGTCACGCTCAGCAGCAGGTTCCCTCAGTGGCCATGGATTGATGTTTAGGATTAAAAGTGCCCCACACAGAAGCAGGACTGGACACGTTTCTTGCAGAGTACAGAGTCTTAACACGCTAAGCAGGTGTGACATTTCTGACATAGTGGTAACTATATAAAGTCATGTGCTTGTTAATATGAGGCACATTTCAGAGGCGGTTTGCTTGCATTCAACATGCGATAAGTTGTAAATTTGCTCAGGGACCAGGTAAACATAGAGACAAGCGAGAAACATGAGAAAATGTGCTGCTCAGAATGAACATACACACACACACACACACACACACACTGCACTGGTACAGCGGGCACATTGTTTGTTTGGGAGAAATTGACGAAACGACTGCACAAACTGAGCAGCAGTGGCAGAAATCCAATCCAACTTTATTTATAAAGCACTTAAAAACTACCACGACGGACAAAAGTGCTGTATACCAGTAGTAATAACAATACCAGTACAATAAATAAATAATTAAAAACAACTAAATGTAAAAGAGTGATATATACATACATATATATATATATATACATACATATATATTTTTTTAATTGTCATAATATATATATATTCACCTGTTTCACCTGTCTCCTGAAATATCACAACACCTAATTAATGGAATGATAATGATTTCTCTATTCTTACTAAACAGATGTTTGGAAAAGGAATTAAAATGTGAACATGTTAAACCTAAATGGTGCTGACCTTTAGCTCTAACCATTTTGACCCTTACAGACAGTGTAGACTCTGTCATTTCTGTCTGTTTCTGTTTGTCTGTTACACAAACAGAAATGACAGTGTAGACTCTGTCATGTCTGTTTGTGTAACATGAACAATCCAACTATCCATCCATTTGTGGAAATGTTTGTAATGTTTATATCAAAGTAACCATATACTAACATTTCCATATGCACAAAAACAGTTTTTGTTTCCATAAAAAATGAAACAGCAGCAAATGGTGAAAGAGTGGAACATTACATGGTCACAAAAAATGTTGTCACAGCAGGATTTACAAGGGCATATGTATTATGTATTATTACTGGTGCAACATGCAATGCTTTAGCACAACACGCAGAACTTTTGGAACATGACTGTCTCTGTTCTGGACAGGTCAGATTGTTTGTCCATCCTCGAGAAAGCCTTGAAGAAATGTCTTTTGGCAACACTCATGGATAAACTGATTCGATTTTTGTTGTCCAAAGGTCAAGGTGACAGTGTCCTCATGTCTGTCTCATTCAACATCTCAGGAATGGATGTAGAGAATTTTATTTCATTTGGAAAACATCCACTAAAACAAAGGTGCATCAGTTCAGATAAATGCAAATTCAATCTGCAGAGGAGAAGGTAAAAAACTAATACCGAACTTCAAAAAACAAGCAAACAAACAGAAAAGGTCTGTTCACCTTCGGCTCGGTCGGTATTTGAATAGGAATGGAACAAAGTGTAGAGAAAGCTGTAGACAGCACAGTGCTAAGGAAAGTTTGGCTGTTTATTCTGGAGCGACGCTGACTCTAAAGGTTAATTACAACACTAACCTTTTCACCTTCCTCCTCCACTTCCCCTTATTTTTCTCTCATCTTCCTCCCCCACTCACTTCATTTCATCTTGCTGACTTTGAAGGCACGCAGGGACAGCAGGACACAAACTTGATAGGACAAACAACCCTCCTGCACATCTTCTTCTTTCCATCTTCTCCTTCTTCTTACACTTCTGTTTCCAGCACTCCAGCAGTCATTTGCAACCCTTCCACCCCATTGTTTGTTGTTTATTTGTTTACCTTCGCTCTTTTCTCTGCTGGCCAGTTCTCCCAGAGAGCAATAACATCAGCGTATGTGTGTGTAGCATGAGTTAGTCACAGGGCTCTTTATTACTCCATCTCAATGCAGCTCTAAAGTGCTGCAATTACTGCACTCTTCAGTAAGAACCTCCTCACCACCTCCCGCCTTCATTTTGTTCTCTGTATTGGCAGCATTATGTGATAAACTCTCACATGATTCTTTGTGGATGGAGACCAACCAGAGTAACTGAGAGAAGAGTGAATTATACATATGAGGAAAGCAGCAAAAGCTTTATAACCCTGAGGCAAAAATAATGTTGGTTGTCATGTGAAGTTAAGCAAGCAGTTATTCTTTAGGAAAACATTCACTGTTTTTACTATCCCTAACCATGTTTATTTAGTGTCTGAACCTAACTAAGACGGCTTTGTCCCTTATTCCACTTAAATCGCTTTGTTTGCATAATTATTGTCCAGCATTTTTGTGCTTGTTTGTGCTTCATTGACTGAAAACTGCATCTGTATGTGTTTATTTTTCTAGACATTGTGTGCAGGATAAGTCTTGTCATGCACATACAACACAAAACTAATTCAGAGATTCTCGCCTGCGTGTTAGGCACAGAGATAGTTTAATATTTTATGCATATTTTTATGTGTGTATGTGTGTGTAGTGGTCTAATGTTCAGAGGGCTGCACTTAAAATACAGCTTAGTTCTAGCAGTATTTATCAGTATGAACTGATGTAGATAAGAATGATAAATTAATGAAATATGCTAAAGAGACCCCTCTGATTTATAAGAAAAGTGTTTTTGCTTCTAATGGCCAACTACATCCAAGCATGTGTTGTTTGTTTAAACCTAAACAGAGCAGGAGTGATAGTGAAGAGCATAGATAATCCACAGAAGTTTTAATAGGTTGATGAGACCAAATTAACCTCTACCAATGTGACGGAAAGGCCAAAATGTGGAAGAAGAAAGGATCTGCTCATAATCCAAAATATACAAGTTCATCAGAGGGAAAACTGTCTTCAGTGTACAGAAAACGTTTTGATGGGGAGTATATTTACAGATGAGTTTGAACCATTTTAATGGATTTTACACACTGCTGTAGTTCATGTAGACGTCTATAATTTTAATATAATAGTGTAATTATTCATATTTGCCATTTAATTTTCATTTGTGTTTTTGAATTAAATAACAAATGTTCACACACAATTGCTGGGCAACATCAAATAATGAATTGAAATTGTATTGTTGACTAGTAGGTGAAAAAGTTAAAAACTTGTACTGGGTGTGTGTGAGCCCAGTGGTGTCACTAGGAACTGAGAAATTATTTGTTTTTTTAAAAAGGTGTATTCTTTGAATGCTTCTCTGGTTGGCAGTTTGTGAACAGGGCTACAGGAGGGGCACCGTTAAGCTAGCAGTGTTTTACAAAGACAGTTTTAAAAAAGGCTTCATCCTGCCTACTGTAATTAATGCACCAGATCAAACACACCCACAAAAGGTGTGTGTGTCCAACAGGTGCATGCAGGCTCCAGCTGAAGCAAAGGCAGGGTGGAGATTCACACACGGCTCACATCATGCTGTTCAGACAGGTGAGTGTTGTAACTCACTGTACAAAGAGAACTGAAGCAACCACTCTTTAATAGGCCTTGACTAAATGACAGCAACCTTATTCTTGATTGTAGACTGACACCCAGCTGTGTGCTCCCTATTCACCCTCCACTGGGATCATATGAGACCACCTGCTGCAGAATGAGGTGCATGAAATGAAGAGTCTGTTACCTTAGCCCAAATGCACAGAGCCCCTCACCCTCAGGCAGCCAGGAAGTCTGTGTGTGTGTGTGTGAATGATTGACAGGAGTAATCAAGTACTCAGAGCAGCATATTGTTTGTTGTCTGGCTCTGTGCTCCCTTCACTTTTGATGGGAAAATGAGACATGGTGGAGCTCAGGCTAGTGCCTTTATTGTCAGTTGGTTTCTCATTTTACCTATGGCACAAGTTAGAGCCATGTTTATTGATGACTAATAATATTAACATATAAAATGTGGGTCTGTTTGTTTTTATGAAACCTATGGACATAAATTCGGTCCCCTGCATGTCATCCACAGCCCACTTGAACTGACGGAGACGTCCAGCTGCACACAACAGTGGTATATGCACAGTAACAGAAAGACAGTGGCCTCAAAACAAGGCAAATGTGCATCTCACGTCCTCATGCTCATGGTAAAGTATATGATGTTAACATAATTTAATCAGGAAGGTCCGAGACAGTTAAAAGCCAGCAGGTATGTGTTTCCATATTCTCCCTATAGTAGAAAATGTGGAACTTCTCCTGTCATGCTGTGCAGAGATAGTTAGCAGTCACACTGTGGAGTCTGTGGATTATTCTGAGCGACTGACAGATTCAAAGCACACACACTAAGTGGTAAACTGAGCCACCTGGGTGGATCAGATAGCTCTCTGATTTGTGCAAATCACAGGTTTCACAGGAGCTGATGAAGTCATGGATGAAATGCTGATAAAAGTCATTGTCTAGAGCACCAACATGGTCATTTATGTTCATCAAAAGTATTATTACAACAGTAGTGTTGGATTGTGTGTCCAAAATGATACTTTACTACCATTTTATTAGCTCCATTACTTGTGAGAGTGCAACAACCAAGTTGTACCTCTACTTACTCATATGCACAGAAACCGCTCTGTGACTTTATTATTCACCTTAAATCCACCTGATGTCTTGAAGCTGTGGTGGACAGGGGTCAGCATGGTCACTGACCGGTCTGCAGAGTTCAACCCTGTGAAGATCAAGCTGTGACGCTCTGTATTCTGACACCTGGTGTCATGGTTTCCAGCCTGATTTCCTGTCATGCCCATATTTGGTCTAATTACTCTCTGCCTGTGCCTCTCTCACCGGCTCAGCTCTTCCCCAGTCAACCCGATCACTAACACCTGTCTCTGTTCCTACTTCCCATGCTGCATTGGAAATTTGGTGATCAATGCACAGAACTTTTACCACAATGACTTCTCATGTTTTACCTTTAAAGTGAAAAGGTTATATTTAAAGTAAATAGTGTTACCCAAGTTGATCCTACAGTGTGGCTACACACACTCCAGTTAGTTGGTTACATGCTGTCTTGTCTTTGGAGAGTGTTGAGTTAAAATTAAGTAAAATTGCTTCTTATTTGATCATACAGTGATTTTACACGATTTTACACTGCACATGCTTTTTTTTCAAATTGTAGTGCAATCACTGACACACTATTTCTAGCATCATAAGAATTGCAAACAAGTATTTTTTCTCAGGTTGTGCTCGACCAGCCGGGACTTGGACCTGTCTTGGACTTGAACATGGTGGATTTGACTACAGCCTTGGACAAACGTCACTTGTTAAGGAAGTAGCCATTTTTATGGCAAACATTTGACGATTTAACTAACCCTGACAATACTTAGAGCCTAAACTTAACCCAGCTGTTTGTGTTTAAACTGAATATTTTGTTTGTACAGTGGGAGTAAAGATTTTTCGACTGGGGTGTTACAGCAGCTGCCATTTTGTTGAGCCTGTCAGAAGCAGACACTACAGGAGAGAGCAGGACAAAAACTAAACTACACAGGTATATTTTAAAAGCACAGTGCTGGTTAATATAAAGCTGATCAAAACCTAATCCTTTTTTTTAAACTCTAACATATTTTGTGCATTCTAACGTACTGCTCTGCTTCACAGCCAGGCTTTGGATTATTTCATTCTGCTGCACAGTAAAGAGACAGTCGGAGTGAGTGACGGTGAAAAACTATTTGGATACACTGGCAAGTTTAAGCACTGAGGTTGGAAAAACACAGCAGCTGACAAATGAAAGGAGAAGCCTGAAGAAATGAAAAGAACACAGCAAATGCAGATGTTACTGTATAGGTGCACTAGATGGTAGAACTGAGCAGTTAACATCCATTCAACCATACTCTGTGGCAGGTATAAGAACACTGAACAGACCCAGTTAATTCCTATTCTGGATATAGATAGCAAGAGGAAAATATGATTTTGAGAGAAAGTTTATTGTTGGAGCATAGATAGCAGGAGCGTCAGTGAGAGAGATGCTGGCTGGGATGTCAAGCCATATTCCCTGTCTACGTGTGTCTACGTGTGTAGACAGGGAATATGTTTTGAAAAAGTTGTGTTCTATCTCTCAGTAAGAAAAATTGTGTTCTATCTCTCCAGTAGTGTTCAGACACTTACAGAATCAATGCCAGGGAGCACTAAAGCTGGTCTGGTAGCGCACGGTGGTCCAGTAGCACAGAAGCACAGTATTTTTTCTTTTGTTGTTCACCTTCTGTACATATTCTTTAAACTCTCGTGCAATTTTCAGTAGCAAATGTCAGTATTTAAAACTAGCAGCTTTTTCATGCTTCTCAGTACTGACTGCTGAATTAACTGGTTAATGATAAATGTGGCTGGTGGTAGGTCATATCAACGGTCCCTAATGATCCTTCATGCTGTGACTTACTTTTTATACTCAGCTAAATGTGTGAAGGAAGACGCTGCACTACAACACCAGGGTACAAGTGTAAGTGGACTGACTGTTTCTGTTCCAAAACATCTAGTGGAGTGATGTGTCAGGTCAGCTGCAAACTCAAATTCAAATTATATTTGTCACATTCACAATCACACATAGAACGTCACATTGAAAAACGCTTTTTATGGCTGTCTGTGTAGAGATGATACAAAAATAGATAAGAAAGGATAAAAATAGGTAAGAACAAATAAAAATACAGAAATAGAATTTTGATTATTGCACTTGGTGGGAAACTTTTTACTGCAGAAGCCGCACTGTCTATCATTTGCATTAGAATATAATAAAATTCAATTTTCAGGTTTTAACATTGTTTAATGCAGTTATGGCTTTGGCATAAATTACAACAATGATAGTACTCAGTTGTTATTCATTGAGTCAGATACTTATTTAATGAACATGTATTGCAAATAATTATTTGACAGGAATAAAAGAACATCCCTAGTTATGTAACATACTAAAATAAGATGGTTAATAAGGTAAATATTGGAATCACTTAACATCAGCATAAATAAAATGATAACAAATACATGTTTTGATCTGTGACTGAAACTTTATTTGTTCCTAGAATTTCCTACTTCTTACTACCATCTCACGTGTGTGTGTAACTGTACACTACTGTGTGTTGGCTGGATTTCCCATAACAATGGGAACAAGTGTGCAATCACCATAGGGTGATATGGATAAGCTGCACACACAGCCTGCCCTTTATTGTTGCTACCCAGCATGTTATCTCTGTACTGCATCATTGTGTGAACAGCCATTAGCTGTTTCACCCCAGCTTGCCTCAGGATGACAGTAATAAAACAGAGAGTCATTGGAAAGGCAAAGGAATAAAACAAAACGTGAAGCTAGCAAGTGAGATGACGTGAACTGAGGTTTGTCCGTCTACTTTATGCCTGCAACTGACATAACATGCAACATGTGTCTACAGCTGATAAGCTGACTAGTACACTTTTCCTTAATATTTAATTTTATAGGTCTAATGTGCAATAATGTGCAAGAAAGTTACCTGTAAAATACCAAATATTTTAAAACATTTAAAGTTACCGCCTGTTTTTTTTGTTTACAAAAAGTCATGGTCCATTCAGCTCTAAGCATTAGCATGTAATTAGACCAGCTTGTTGGTTAAAGCTGCATTAGAGGCTTTTAGTGTTTTGGGGTGTGTTATGAAGCAGTGTGAAACTGTTGGCAGGAATATGTGTTATATCACCAGTGTGCATGTACATCCTATTTCTCCACACTAAGGCAGGAATGGTCAACATCAGCAGGGTTTCAAAATTCGGGTGATATGTAACCACTGGAAATCACCACCAAAGGAATTTATAACAGGAGTTCAACACTTTTAATGATGAGTTTTAAAAAAATGGCAGGAAATGGGAGTAGGATTTACAGGAAAGGGCTGGAGCAGACTGGACTGGTGACATCAGCAGTGGATCTGAGTGAGTATCAGAACCTTCCTGAGAGGAGCAGAGACAGACCAGGTGAGTTGTTTTTAGGAGAACAGAGGCTGAAAAATGCTGGAGACTAGAGGGGTAGGTAGCATGGGTGAAGCCAAGATGGAGCTGACTGAATGGTCTGGTGTTCTAACTGCTAGAAAAGCCTTTTCTCAGAGATAACCCAAGTAAATAGAAAATGCAGTTTTTAAAAGAGGATGTAAAAAATCTGTTATTGCCCCCTAAATCTAATAACTGGTTGTGGCAAAAACTGCAATGAAGTGTTTATGATAACTATGGAGGAATTCTGGCCCACTATTCCTTGCAGAACCCACATCAGAGGGTTTTTGAGCATGAATATTTGTCCAAAAATCTTGGGATTAATGAATATGTTTTTTGTGTGACAAGTGAGATGTGAGAAGCTTTTGTGTTGTTTTGGTCAGCAGTGGCTTTTGCCTTAGAACTCTCCAATGGATGCCATTTTTGCCCAGCCTCTTTTCATATTGTTAAATAATAAACACTGACCTTAAGTGAGGCCTGCAGTTCTTTAGATGTTGTCCTGGGTTCTTTTATGACCTCTTGAATGAGTCATTGTTGTGCTCTTGGAGTAACTTTGGTAGGCCTGCTACTGTTTACCACTGTTCCAAGTTTTCTCTATTTATGGATAATGGCTCTCACTGTGGTTTGCTGGAGTCCTAAAGCCTTAGAAATGGCTTTGGAACCCTGTTCAGACTGACATCTGAAGTTTGTTCATCATTTAATTTGTTTCTCATCTGTTTTTGAATTTTTTAGGTTACGTTGTTGCTTTTTTAAATCTTTTAGGTTTCACTTTCCAGACAGCTTTTATCTAAGTGAATGCAGCAGGTCTGGCAGTAATCAGACCTGGGTGTGGATGTGAAATTGAACTCAGCTTTCCAAAGAACATAGTTAATCACAGTTTGTTCATGATTTAGCAAGGAGGGCAATTACTTTTTCATGGGGTCAGGCAGGTTTGGATGGCTTTTTCCCTTAATAAAAACATTTAAAAACTGCATTTGTATTTACTTAGGCTATATTTATGTAACATAAAAATTACACATGAAAGTTTGATACTCTAAATCATTTAAGTGTGACAGTTATGCAAAAAAATAAATAAAATCAGGGAGGTGCTTACTTTTACACAGCACTGTACTTTCATTTTCTCACAATATTCTAACTAGTCAGATCTATGTCTATTATAATAATGTCTAAACACCTATGTCAAGACAAGGTTAATACAAAAAAGTGAAGAAAGGGCAGTGAATATAAGACAGTGAGAAAGTGAGAGAGAGAGACAGAGACAGTATGTGTGAGTGAGATCAGAGTGTGAAACTGTCAGTGCCAGTAAGTGGATATTGCTCTGCAGCCAAGAACCTCTTTAATACATAATGCTGCAGAAGTAGCTCTCCACCTCTCTTGTCATCCATCATCTGCACACATACACACACACACAAACTAAATTATACAACACAGATGCCCTTATGATCACAGAACAGAGCCCTTGTCACAGAGACTACCACCCTTGACATGGAGGGAAAAAGAAGAGCCTTGGGCTTGGCCAGCAGTGCAGACTTCCACTTCTGCAGCTCATGAGCTGGGGTGAAATCTGCTCTATCGGGGCTGGCAACATCAACACCTGCACTGTCATTACAAAATATCCAGCATTTTTTACGCATTTAATTCCTTGTTTATTGTTTCTGTGTATTTCACTGCACTTAGAGTTGAGTTTTCCTTGTCTGCTTTCTATAATAACCAAAAACTAACTATATATATTTAAAGGACAATTTAATATTTTACTTTGAAATGTAAATATGTGCACAGATACAGCAATTTAATTTACAGCTGACTGTTGATCTTGTTTTGGGTGAGGTGGTGGAGAAGGTGGAGAAATGTCAGCAGCGTGGAGATATTTTAAGATAAGTGAGGATGACACAAGTAAAGGAGACTTCGAGCTCTGTTCTCCTAAAGTGGCAAGAGAAAAACAGCTCCTGCAACACAAGTAATTTGGTAAACATTTAAAAATTTTCAGGACACACAGTATGAGTTTGCTAATGCCAGCAGCAGCAACCAACACTGCATCAAACTTTGAATAAGTGAGAGAGAATGTCAAGCGACAACCCGTGGACTGTGTAAATAAGAGAAGCTCTTACTCAGTATTTTGTGTCTGTTGTGGATCTCTCCAGCGTGCTGGAGCCCATGTGTGTCGTTCCCAGCTGTCATCACATTGTTGAAAATGTCAACTGGGGGAGGCCCAGTTGGTGTTGGCCTCCACCAGGGTTGTCCCTCGTCATGAATGCAGTTTATGGTTTCCATGGACAGGATCCCAAGGCGCAGCTAAGGGAAGGAGTGTGACCAGTTTGGGGATCTCAAAATCGCATCACTGCTTTTTGCAGATGATGTGCTTCTGCTGGCTTTATCAGACCATGACCTGTAGCATTCACTGGGACGGTTTGTAGCCAAGTGTGAAGAGGCTGGGATGAGAGCCACCACCTCTATGTCTGAGGTCAAAAAATGGTGGATTGCTCTCTTTGGGTTCTTGTTTACAAGTAAGGGTAAAATGGAGAAAGAGATTGACAGGTGGACTGGTGCAGCATCCACAGTGATGCGGATGTTGTATCAGGAGCTGAGTCAGAAGGCAACAGTTGGACAGTGGGAGGAAATCAGGGAATATGGACAAAACTCACAGATGGGTTAGGGTCACAGATATGAAAAAAAAATGCAAACTGAACACAGAAAAGCCTCAGCTGGCCTGGACTCAAAGTTTGAGGCAGATGCTCTAACCTCCACTGTGCTGCTCTCTAGTAATTCATTACCTCCTGTGTAATCCTCAACTCATGAACTGTTTATTAAGTGGTCATAATTATCAGTTCATTTCTCTCTCTACATTTTTGTTCAAGATGTTCAAGTGTTCCCAATAGTATATAGCATTTTATAACACTTTTATAACACTTATATAACATGTTACTGATCCCTGTGGGACATCAGCAACACAGCACAGACAGAAGAAACAGGCTATAAAAAAACCCAATCATGCCAAGAGGCAATACAGAGTGCTTCACAGAGGGCACATGCATATGTATAACAGCAAAAAGTCAGTGATAAAAACATAACACAAAAGCAAAAAAAATTTAGGAACAAAGAGTAAAAGTAGAAAACCATAAACATACACATGTCAAAACAAACAAAAACAAAACAAGAGACTAAAATGCAATCAAAATACAAGGTTGACTTTATGCTGTTTAGCTCTGCAGCAGCTTCACTGTGTTTAATCACCAGTTAACAATTAACCTTCTAATTTGGAATCATCCAGATTTTTAATTTTGCTTCTGCCCCAACATTTTTTTGTGTGTTGCAGGCATCAAACTGCACTTTTAAATATTCTTTCAGCCATCCATTATGTTTAGTTTTTTCAGACAGCCATACAGACAACTATTCACACCCACATTCACACCAATAGACAATTTGGAGTCACCACAAAACCCACACAGACATAGGGAGAACATGCAAACTCCACACAGAAAGGTACTTAACCGATGGATATGAGCCCAGGTTCCTCCAGCTGTGAGGTGGTGGTGACGGTGCTAACCACTACACAGTGCTACACACTGCATAGTGGTGTAGTAGTTAGCACTAGCACAGCTAAAAAACCTTGGGTTTAAAATCAGCCTTTCTGTGTGGAGTCTGCATGTCTGCCCAATGACAGCTGGGATTGGCTCCTGCACTCTCACAACCCTTAATAAGAAATCTGTTACAATAATGGATGAATAATTAATAATAAAATACACATAGTACAAAGATCTTTCCAATTTTGGGGATTTCTATTTTACTTCTATCCCATTCTACCCATTCTAAGGTATGATTTTTCCTTCTAAAAGCTCTTCTTTCTCTAGTGGAAACAGAATGTGAGTGCTGATTCAGTTTTTTTGCTCCTGTGGTGTCTGGGACAGAATGATGTCTGTAAGTTTTTACTGTTTTCAGCCACTGCTTACACTGCAAAAACTGTCCATTTATAAAGAACATCCCCTCTCAAAAAATGCAATGATTATCTACTCTTGTGCATGCCACAAGAAAATCCTTTGAAGTAGGTACGTCTAGTAAAAACTGTGAGTTTATACCCATAATTCCATCTCCCTTATCTCAGACTGTTGAAGCTAGCAGGGCCATCTTCCCACAGCGGCTACAAAACATTAAAACGTCCTTCAAATTAGTGCAAACAGCTTCAGCAGCATAATTCCCTCACTGTCAGTCATCAGAGGTACTAACAGAAATGAGTCTTAAGACTCAATGACAGTTCATTAAGTTTTCCATTTTTTAAGTTGGCAATGGCAGTAGACCGGTTTTCAGTGTGACTCCTACTGCATATGTGAAAATATAGAACGTTGAATGATATTATTTTTCCAATCCAGCACCAGTTGGCTTTCTAAGGTTCACATAATGTTTCAAAGGGCAACTTTTTTATCAAAGAAAAAGATCAGAAATTATGCACAATTACATACAATCAAATTATTAAATGAGATTATGGAAATGACAAGTTATGATGTAAGTAAAAACATTTTTTATATCAAGTGAACAACAACCCATGTTATTTTTAACCAAAATATTTCATCTTGCAGTACCACATCCTGATTTGTAAGTCCAAAGTTAAGTTGATTCAAAAGCAGCGTTCATGCTCATCCAATCTTTTGTTAGTCAGTCGTCTGAAACTGTTGCACAAACAGGATTTTTATCTCCTCTGTATTCCCCAAACTGTTTTTCCTAATGATGAGGAATGATTAAAGTAGTGCAGAACCTGTAAGAACACATCCTTTCAGCAGTACACCCACTGTCTGTCATCTGTCACTGCTCAGCAACCACCTTTCACTGTGGATGTGGAGAGTGCGAGGGTGAATGTGTGGAAAGAAGAATTGACTACAAGAGCAAATATTGCATACGCAATTCATCTCTTGGCATGGCTGCTGACATAAATGGTATTGATATCCAACAGTGCTCCTGGAATCTATATGTCTCTGCTTTCCATTTACAAAAGACAATGCAGGCAATAATGCCCTAAACGAGGCCATGTGGAGACAGCAAGTGAAACTGCAGTTTATTTATTTTCGCTCTGGCTTGTTGGCTGGATGTACAGCATGATGTGATTGTACCTGTGTGCTCCTGCATGTTGGGATGAAAAGACAGGAGTGAGACTCTCCAGACTAAAGAACTGAAGATCTGACAACTCTTGGATGAGAAGATTCATTGAGTTACTGTTAAGTATCCAGTAAGGATGCATGTGCAGTAGATAGATCGATAGATTGTATTTTGGCTTTTGATGCTATTTTGCCAATTGTGATGGCAGCAATTGTACAATGGGTCACAATTTTAATGTCGGTCTTTAAATAAGTTTTGGTATAGCAACACAGCATTAATTGCTGACATGGACACAGTAAACGGTGACCATAATAAACACCATGTATTTAAGTTTAATTGACAAACACAGATGTGATGTCATTTATGAGCCTTCTCCTGTGGCAGTTGCTGTAAAAACAGTTCATACACACAACACTTCAGTTTGCTGCGTCCTTTGCAGACTGCTAAAAACAATGCAGTGGTATATCTAAGAAACACAAAGCATCTACTCCTTTATCTAATAACTTATTTCATTTATATAGCACCAACTCAAGGCACTTTATATAGAAGGTCGAGATATTACAGACTATATGGAAAATCCAATAAATCCCACTCGAGCAGCACTAGATGACAGTGGTGAGGAAGAATTTTTACGGAAGAATCAGGCTCAGTTTAGGTGACCACCTGCCTCGACCGGTTGGACTGAGTGGAAATGGGAGAGAGAAAGGAACAACAATAACAAGCAGTAGACAAAAAATACTGTGCAGTAACTGCAGACTGGAAACAAACAGCTCCAAGGCCAGGGATACCTGCAGGATGGTAGAGAGAGGGAGACAGAGAGGAAGTGCTGTTTCAGCTCTGACCTACTAGTTTCAGCCTGCTCCATCTAAGGCCGACCCTTGTTGTCTTTTGTCTTGATGTAGCGAAAATTCCCATGAATTCTTTATTTGGGAAGGATTGTTTAGAAAGAACCCAGTGATGGTGCACACTTTAATACTCAATGCCTGTAAATCCTCCATCGAAAGCCTGTAATAAAACCTTTCCCTCACCTTACTCACTGTTTACATTTGGGTCCATTGCTCTGAGCTTTACACTGTGTTAATGGTGGAGACTTGGAGCTGCTTCACAATATGCTGGGTATTTCTCAGGTGTGGAGTAGTTTTTATTCTGCTGTGTTTGCGTAATATCAAATATGACTGGAATACTGTCCTCTTTGTGTGTGTGTGTTTTATCTAGAATACTGTCCATTGGCTGTTGGCTGTAGGAGTGTCTGTGCTGAATAGAGGCTTTTGTTCAGCAGGCGTTTTAAACAAAAGAAGCTTTAAGCGTCTGAATTAACCTCATTAATGAGATGCCGCATTTTAAAACAAACACAAATCACCTTCTACTTTATGGCTGCTATTATTTCAATTTTCTCTGCATGTTTCTGTGTGTGTGCTTGTGTCATTTAATTTCCAAGAAAGAGAGACTGTACGATCTAATGTTCCAGATCAGATTATTTCCAGACTCTGTGTCCCAGCTGGTTCAGTGCACAACTAAAGGTGGTTGGATTTGAATTTTCAAACCTCAGAGTTTAAGCAGTTTTGTATCAATCCCGCCACTGTGAGACAATGTAAAGTTACATTCCTGCTAACAATTCCTCAGTTCCAATATTTATTCACTGTACTACCTTTAATCAAATGGTGGTCACGGAGTCTGTTTAAGGTAGTTTTTCAGTCATCTCACCCTAATGCCCATTATGCCCATTAGGTAAAGATGACACCGCCACAGGAGTTACAAATACAGACAATCTGGCGGAGTGAATGAGAACGGCTGTTAGCTGTGAATACTGCTGGGCTGATGGGGAAATGGGAACAAGGCAGACAGTAGAGTTAGTGCGTTATAGCTAACCAGTGAAGTTGTAGTTTACCGACGTGTTTCCAGACTCATATTCTAATAATATTCTAATATTTTATTTATTATGAGTCCAAGTGAATGTTTGTTCCAAATGTTATGAAGTTCTTTCCAGGTATTTCTGAGCTATAGTGTTGGCATCACCGTGGCTTTGACCTTTGACCACCAAAAATTAATCGGTTTATCTTCATGATTCATGTGACATTTGTGACATTTGTACCAAAGTTCAAGAAATTGCTTCAAGGCGTTCTTGACAGTGTGTTCATAAGAGTGGGATGGATGGACAACTGGAGAATGTAAAAATGCTAATGACAGACAGCTGGGGTTGGTTGCTGCATGGCTGTTTGCATCATTCTTTATGCAAACTCCTTTATTTGTAACAATCACATAGCTTTACAGAACGCCTCACCAGCATATTATAATATCACAACAACAATACATCATATTCTTAACACATTTCTTAAAGCATGTGTCTGCTTTGACAGAATTAGATTTTATTTAGGCCCAGCTTATAACAGTGTCAGACACAGAACTGTTTAGTATTCAGTCTCCATCAGTATAGTGTAAAAGAGCGACTTAAACCTGCAAACAGTAGTCTCCCTACACTCTGCACCCAGTGTCTTATAATTACTTCATAATTCACCCTCCCCCTCAATATTGCCCCCGTTAATATTTTCTCCCATCTCTCTTTTCTCCTTGTTTCCTAATCACGAGTGATGATTTGGTATTTCCTTGTAATCATTTCCATTTGACAACAGACTGCATTAGCATGCACACACTGTCTGAAGAAACATCTTTATCCCCACAGGAAGTTGTATTATGTTTGTGTGAGTATGTGTATGCGTCAGCTCAGCGGTGTGTGAAAGGAGGAGACAGGGGTGATATTTCTCTCTGCTCGCTCTGCTCAAGCTCTCTGACTTCACCATATGGAGCCCATTACATCCATTTATGAACGTTCTACACCAGCTACACACACTTATGACACACTGGTGCTCACATACACGAAAGCACGCACATTAGATAGCATCACAGCCACAGAATAGAACATATGTCATGTAACAAATAAGAGAGTGTCAACCTTTACCCCTGCGGTCTTGTGCACAAGTGCGCATCTATGTGTATGTGTGTGAGTCACTGTGTATGATGCAGAGGCTTGTCAGTGCGGGGCTTCATATCTGTGTTTTGTCTCATGCGCCTCACTGTGTCAGTGCTATCACACCCTTATCAGCTTACTGGCACCAAACCTCTCTGTCTCTTACACACACACACACACACACACACACACACACGCATACATAGTATCATTTTCTATACTAGTGAGGAAACTGATTGACATAATGCATTGTCTAGCTCCCGACCTTGACCTTAACCATCACAATTAACTACCTCACCCCACCCTTACTCTAAACTTAACCCTAATTCAAACCTAACAGAAATGATTTGAGACTTTTGAAGCTGATCTTCACACATTATCAACTGAAGGCATTTTACATACACTCAGCACAGGGTCAAACATGGTCCATGCAGGTACTCGGATGCAAACGACAACACCCAGCCCAGCTGACAGGCAGGCACACACTTATGACTGTACAGCTGATCATAAATGTGATTCGGTTGTGACGACTGGCTGAACATAGTTGGGTTGAGTCAGAGCCAGTCTGGAGAAGATTTGTGACAGCCAGGAGAGACCTACAGTAACTATAGTTATGCCTTAAGTTTGCTTTGTTTTGCAAAGTTATTTTTCTATCCTGGATCTCATTGTTTACAACTTCAGCAGTAAAAAGTTGCAACAACACACCTACTCACAACTGGTAGAAGATATCCCTACACAACTGCTCAGCAAGGAGCCATGATTATAGGAAGAAAGGGGGCATTTGCCTCCAACAGACTCTAGCTTTGACTGCATTGATACTAGTGGGACTGCTGAAGTTTCATGTGAGTCTCAGCTGAACTTTGGAGTGCTACAGATCAGGGAATGTACATGGTGACTTCAGTGTATTATATTGTAGTTGCATAGTGGGTGAAATGTCACACAGCTTCTGTGCAGAACACAAACCTTTGTAGCAACTAAGACCTATTGTCGTGTACTGTACATGCACCTCAGTACTGTATTAAGACCCTCTTAGCTCTAAAACAAATCTGTAATCCTCTAACATCCCTTTGAAGGGGTGAAAAGCAGCCAAAATGTCACAGCGCAGGACCTGTTTATGACAGGAGGAGATGTACACACACAACACACACACGCACGTCTCTTCCTTTCTATCATGCTGATCCCACACTGTCTCTATTTCTCTCTTCCTGTCATAAACCTGAGGGATGGTCAAGCTGGCACTAGCTGATACAGCGTTTTCGTATTTGCATTAGTTTCTGGGTATTAGGTTCATGCTTGACACTGTGGGGGTTGTTTTCTCTGTTTCCTCTGTGTACTAGTAAGACTCGGCTGCTCTGTTGCGCTTCAGTTCCTACATCTTTTGTGCCAAGATGTCCGAATGCCAAGTCCTCTGTGTGTGTGTATGTATGTGTGCGCGTGTGTGTGTGTGACAGAGAAAGAGAGACAGACTGTGTGAGACAGCGTGTGTGTGTTTGTGTGAAGCTTCAGTACGTGATTCAACAGACACCTGCGGACATACATGCATGTCCTTGATTGCGCACACACACAATCACACACACACACACCACCTGTATACTGTAAAGATGTTTGTTATCAACCCAACCGTAACTATTGTAATACAGCGCACTCATTTTTAATCAACCTTTCATAACTTACTTACTTGTAATCTTCTACATGAATACACTGGTGTGCAGATGTAAAAACTCTTTCGTGGTCAGGTGGCACCTTGTTAGATCATAAGTCAGAAGTGAGTGTGTCACAGGAATAGTTTTGTCACTGGCACATTTTATAGCCCTTTACAGCGTCACATAAGAAACCTGTTGTTACTGTGATGAAGAGCTTCAAAAACCCAGTCTGCTGCTGCATTCAGAAATGCAATTTCATGAAGACTAAATATATGTTTTTCCTGACAGTGTTGTTTTAGGAGACACGTTTTCTTTATCAGAGCCAGAGATAAATATGGCTACAACAACATGTAACAACATGTTGGGTTAGCAGCAACTGTAAGCTGTACAGGATCTAATCTGGAACAAGAAATTGATGCATGAGTTATTAAAGAGACAACTGTCATACCTCCACAGAGGCTAAAGCCAACCTGCAGGAGCATCTGTTAACAAAACTGTAACACTGTCAAGGTACTGTAATCAGTCTGAACAATTGTGTCCTCTTCAGGGAAGGTTTGTGTTATTTTGTCCACCTCCCATTGTTCTGCCTCCAGACCCACATATCCCTGAACACCTTGGGCTGTTGTGAAGGATGAAACCTTGACAGTGACAGACCTGGGCTGTGCTGCTCACAGCATGCGTGTACGCTTTCAGCACCACCAAGCATCGTGCCAGCAACTCGCATTTTTCACTCATACTCTCACCTGATTGGCTGCTTAATTGATTGGCTGTCAGGGTGACTGATGGTGTTGGTGCTCATATTCAACACATCCAAGGTAATGCACTGATGCGACACCCAAAAACTCCCCAATCAGCATTTCTCGGCGAACAGTGCGAGCACAAGTGCGATGTGTTCATCTATCATTCTGAAAGTAACTGCTACAGCTCCCCTGACTCTCACAGTTGACCCCATACAAAAGGTCCTGGTGATGACAGTAACACGACCTCCCCAGGTAGGCTAACAGAACTGCATAATAACCTGCCAGGCTGTTATATGGTAGCTTCACTATGGTTGAAATGACAGAAATTGTATTCTGTCTTCCCCACTTCTACTATTGAAGCAGCCATGTCTTACATACATGTGTCTTTGGAACATTTAGAACTGTATTGTATGACATCGACATGTCGACAAGACCAAAATATTGCATCACATGACTTATAAAACCACATAGTTTTTACATATCAGTTTCTGTACCAATTAAATAAATGTATGTAGTGATTTCTGTAACTTTCCAGCACAATACATGTTGTGTTGTGACTGCTCCGGTTAGAGGGTCGTGCAGAAAAATGTCCTGCTACCTAAGCATGCTCACAGCTAATCAGGGCCACCTGATTAGTCACCTTAATAAACTACCTAGCCTGTTTCTTCCACTGGATGATGGAACATCCTAATGTCTCTTCTCTTATTGTGGCATATCTACACCTGTGGCATAAACAAAATTAATTTATGTGTGCTGTGGAGTGCAGACAATAAAGGGAAGTCATCTGAAACTCTACATTTTGGTCCATGCCTGAGGTACGGACCAACATCCCTAATAACTCACCGTTGTCTGCACACTGACTGAGCTGTTGTCCCCTCCGAGCCTTGGAGTAAATACCATATTTCCAGCTAGCCTGAGCCTTCAGATAGACCCCCCTCTTCCAATCACATGTTTAAATGCCTAAATCGACACATCGGAATGTGACTTCACTCCAAAGATAATGTGAATATCTTTTTATCCCTATATTGATAGGGACATGTCCCTACCATTCATATACAAACCTATGCCCTTGCACTAAATTAGTAAAATAGCAGCAGTGTGAAGACTCTCTAGCTACAGTGTAATGTACCCTGTCATGCTACATGTCGTACTATTATAGCATAGTATTTCTTATTTGCAAAACATAATGGAAGACAAAGGCTCTACTGGCCTTTCTTCTCAACCAGCAGAGCAGCTCATCAGTTTGTCATTGTGGGTTCTGTCAACACAGTTTGCTGCTGGTCAGCTGAGTGGATGTGCATGTCAGAGTTCACTGAAGCTGTAAAGTGAGCAAAGTTTCATCCACCTTCACCAGCAACATGACTGAATCATCACCGGTCTGTTACTAGTAGAAACAACAGACCAAACACTGGCTGTAAATGTGTATGAGGACTTGGAGACATTTTCAGTATTCAGACACTCTCTGGTGGAGCATAAAGAAGCTGTGCTATATAATAAAGTGAAGCGCTCTTAGGAGTATTACGGTAAAAGGCGGGTCTCGTTGGAGCGTGGTCTGCCGGCTGGGCGTGTTAGGTCTTTGTGTATGTGTTTTTTTTATAATGTGTCGGGCTCCTGTCCGCTCCTGCACGGCTCAGCTCAGAGACAGCGCCGGGAGGAGCGTCACAGACGCGCAGACAGACAGACGAGCGCTGCAAAACAAACCATCCCTGTGGCAACAACGACTCATCGGTCCGGTTGGATTAACTGTGGCGTCAGCTGCAGCTGCACGGAGGTGGACTGGAACCGGGAAAGCCACTGCAGCAGCAGATCAGGAGCGGAGGACTGAGCGGAGCAGGGAGGCACAGAGACCCCATCGGAGCACAGGGACCCCGCCCGGCACCGCCACTGTGCTGAAGCTCACCGAGAGTCGCAGCTGTCAAGCAGGTAACAGTGGAACAGAGCTGGAGCAGGCAGAGCTACAGTGACACTCACTCCAGCTTCACTGACTGATCAGTGTGAGGCTCTGCTGCTCTGCTGTTCATCAAAGTTTGTCACAGTAACCTCCAAGAAGTTATAGAGAACACTAGTCTATATATTTATCTTTATATATTTTTTAAGTGACTTACATTTAAATAACTTATTTTAAATTTGAATCATGTTTCATTCAGAAGTTAATATTTGCTGTTTTTCTGGATCTGAATCATATTTTTATGAAAATAGATTATCTCCTGTCTAGAACTTGAAAAACAAACATGTTAAATCTGAGTGAATGGATCAGCAGTGAAAACAGCTCCAGTCTGAGAAACATCAGGCTTTTTCTCAGCTCCACCAGCCAATGTTTCCTTCCCGTGCCTCCAACCATCACACTTCAGCTCATCTTAGTTGTCTCAAGTGTCCAAACTGAAGCTGTTTGCATTTCCATTCAACGTAATGTCTATTAGTGTCACACCAACGTCCTTGATGACTTCGGGTCGAGCAGACCAATTTCTCAAGGGGCAGTGAAGGGCTGTGCTGGACAAGTCATTAAAAGACTGCATTTGTGTGGCTGTCACTGAACGGCATCACCGTTATTTATAGTTTTTTTCATGGTGCTTTTATTATTTGCTATCTTCTGTCATTTTATAGTCTGATTCTTATCCCCCTGATAAGTATCACAGCTAAGTGTTTTCACATGGGACGTCTCTGATGATGGAGCTCCTGTTTTAGTTCTGCTAATGAACTGCCTGTCTCTGTTATCTCAGCAGCCATAAAGTGATCCTGGTAATAAGTGAGTGAGTGTGATAATGCAGGGAGGAGAGGGGCGTCAGGGTGGGGGAGTGGTGGGTGTTCAGGGTGAAAGATGAGTCTCGGACACTGTTAACCACTAGAACACACATACAGCAGCCGTATGGTTGTGCCTTGACCCTGTGGAGGAAAAGGTAGCACACACACACACACACACACACACACACACACACACACACACACACACCATACTATATACAGCACAGTAAATCTTAGTTTCTCCTCTCTACTGAACTTGCTGCAGTCTTTGCATCTATTTT
>OMLM01021073.1:5974-21128 GCA_900302695.1 Helostoma temminkii | reverse complement strand
ATGGAGGTTGCGAAGCCTCTGTAGATTTACCCTCCATTTCACTGTCCATCAAACACAGTACGAATGCACAGCACAGCACACACACACACACACACACACACACACACACACACACACACACACACACACCATACTATATACAGCACAGTAAATCTTAGTTTCTCCTCTCTACTGAACTTGCTGCAGTCTTTGCATCTATTTTTTCTTCCCCTTCCTTTAACCTCATTTAGGATTCTTTTATTTTATTTATTTTTTAAAGAAATGAAGATTAAGAAACCTGCAATCTCAGTTTTTATCTCTGGTAGTTGTTCAAGTTGTTTAGCTGGGGTGGAAAACTAAAAAGCCTGTGTAATGATGCAGCCCCGCCTTTAAAAAATGGTTCTGTACAACAAAGCTGCAAATGCAAATATATTTTGTAAGGAGCTGTATGTTTCCAGTGCTGCTACCAACCTGCCCAGTGTTTTGCATCTTAGGTGCTTTTTTTTTCTTTTTTCTCTTTCCAACCGGTAGAGGCAGATGGCCTTCCTTCCTAGTTTTATACATTTTTTCTTGTAAATCTGTAAAGTGTTGAATGTTGTGATTTGGTGCTATATATGTAAAGTGAATTGAAATAAAATTGTACGTAATTACAACTGGATACATTTGCCATGTAAATACATTGATACTGAACAGATGATTTATTTCTTTGCTGCCTAAATATCTGATCTTGTATAACATCAAATTTGCATGACTATAGTGTTATTAAAATGTTTTGTCTGAGGCGTCAGGTCTATCCCAGCCACCTCCTCTTAATAAATTGACTTATTATTTATTAGAAAATCTATTACCTCACAACATAATCTTGAAACATGGGCATTGTGAGAAACAATTTGCAATGCTGAAAAAGATTTTCCACCTAATTCATCACCATTAAATCCCAAAATTAACTTTTTTGTCTTTTATGATAACATACAGTTGTAAAAACAAGCTGAAAATTTAACAAATCTCATTTGGCTTTAAGCGGTTAGTGTGACATGAAAAAACTTCCCAAGTGTCCAGTTCTCTGATTTAAAACGTGTTTACACTGAATAAAACAAAGTACTGTATACTTAAATAATTGTAAGCTAACATTTATGCTTAAATAATTACTTGTTCCTTATTAGATTGGTCAGAAAAATGATCTTAGTAGTCTGACTGTCTCAACTCAACAACAGCATAATGGTCACATAACTATGAATTTGCAGAATTTGGAACATATTAAGAAAAAACATTAAGAAACAGATTATATCTTGTATAAACTGACATTTGCAAATGTGAGAAATTATTTCTGTTCTTTCTTAATACTAATTATATTACAATGGTTCATAAAACAGTCTCTTTTCTTAAATTGGCTTTTACAAAGTTGTTAATTTAATCACTTAATTGCTTTCATTTTTTTTTTCATTGGCAAAGAGAAATACCATTCAGCCGGTTACTTAGTATGAAATGTAAAAATATATCCAGGAAAAAAAAATGCAATAATTTCAATTAGTTAATTGATAATAGTTTTGATTTGATACAATACTACTGAACTCTCTTCTCATCTTCACTCCTCCCCAACAAACCCAAATATACCCCCTCAGACATTTTCTGTGCCTCCCTCCTACGTCCACTCTTCTCTACTCCTCACTCAGCCTTCTCTCTGCAGCCTTAGTGGAAGCACAGCCTTATCAATCAGGTCTGCTGCAGTTCAATCCTCCTGCTGAGGCATAAAATGGGAGCTTGGTTTTTGCTCTGAACGCACAACTCGCCAGGGTTACGACAAGTATAGGATGGAAGGATATCAAAAGAAGAGGCAGGGAGGAAGAGAAAAGCAAAATTAAAGACAGAGGAGATGGTGTAAGGCAGCGAGAGAGGA
Organism: Helostoma temminkii; assembly: GCA_900302695.1. Taxonomy (NCBI): domain Eukaryota; kingdom Metazoa; phylum Chordata; class Actinopteri; order Anabantiformes; family Helostomatidae; genus Helostoma; species Helostoma temminkii. The sequence continues at coordinate 19,252 of OMLM01021073.1, read as the reverse complement.
TAGATGGCAGCCAATTACGTGGCCCAGCTTAGTGTGAACAGTGGGACAGGGTGCTATCAGCAGCGAGATAAAAATAGACACTCAGTTGGGATGTATGTCTGAGTGTGTATGAGAGAGTGTGTGTGCTTTTTGTCTGTGGGTTTGCACATGCATCTGATTCTATTTGCATTTCCTGCTGTTAATTAAGTGTGTATATGTTTGTGTCCTGGCAGAACAGTGCAAAGGTGTGTTGGGGAGAAAACATCACTTGTTTAATTGTGTGATTTTTCAAATCCTTGTTAGGCTGAAACGTCACACACACAACAGAGTGTACAGGGAAGATTAACATGTGCGTGCATTAGACATTCAGTCAGATCTGCCCACAGCCAATTATAAAAACACCTCTGAGACTTTCTATGGTTGTATGTACATACAATAAGGAAAAAAATATGTGTAACAATATGAATCATTTTCTGTTTGTTGCTCATAGACTCCTCCTCCAACCACCTGTTGGTGTCCTACAGCCAAAAATAAGACCCCATGTACCTCTGCAGTTCTGACCGTTCATTTTCATGACAACTTTATACAACAAAAGTTGTAGATCAGCGCTGAAAATGGGGGGTGGCATGGTCATACATTACAATTACAAGTAGTAGAGACCCTATAACAATGTGGACTTGCTTTTTTCACCATCACTCTATGTTTAATGGATGTGTTCAATAAAGACACGACAGATCACGTTGTATAAGCTTATAAATATTGAGTTTGCTGATATTTGTGACTTTGGTAAAGATCAGATCACATTTTATGACCAAGTTTTGCAAAACTACAGGAAATAAAAATAGTTCACTTATTTTTATCTTGCAAATGTATTTAAGTCTGCTAGTTTTGTTGTAAGGACAGTCCACATAAATTCTAAGTCCCGTTTGAGCGTTGACTTTAGGGTTATGGTTAGATTTAGGTGTAGGTTAGAGTCAGGGTTGGTGTTTAGGTGCGATCGTAAGTCTGGAAGTGCAAAGGTTGAGAGGACTGGCAAAAATGCCCTCAACAGTGTTTTTGAGATGCTGCATACACCACACAAACACACACTGTGAGCTGAATGTCATGTAGTGAGTTTCATGGGTGAGCGTCTCTGTGTAAGGCCAGATCACTAAATCGTAATAGTTAAATGAGAGCTATTCTGTTGCACGCTGACAGCGATGAGGAAGAGAGAAAGGGGAAGAAGAGGAAGGGATGAGAGAATGAGAAGAGACATAGAACAGAGGAAAAGAAAATGTCAAATGGCAGAGAGATTAGATACATTTACCACAGCTGGCTGGGTAAATATTCTGTGGATGAACCAGTGTGGAGCTAATCTGTTTTCTGTTGGGTGATAATAAACAAGCAATGTAATTATCTTCAGATTAGCATCCTTACCTGTCACCAGCACACAGAAACTCCTGTGTGAATGTGACTACACACAGTACATATGTATGAGTAAATTCAAACATGCACATGCAGAAGGGATTGTTTGGGAGAAGGGAAAACAAGCTAGAACATGCAAGGAAAAATACTTTCATACACACAGAGAGGATGCAAATTTTATACACATGGTTATGACACTCAAGTTATTATACACTGCTCAAAAAAATAAAGGGAACAATTAAACACCACATCCTAGATCTCAATAAATGAAATCTTCCAGTTGAAAATCTTTATTCATTACATATTGGAATGGAAATCAAAATCATTATCCCATTGAGGTCTGGATTCAGAATCATACTCAAAATAAAAGTGGAAAAGTCAGATCACAGGCTGATCCAACTTCTGTGGAAATTCCTCAAGACAATTCAAAATTAGGCTCAGAAGTGTGTGTGGCCTTCACGTGCCTGTATGCACTCCCTACAACGTCTGGGCATGCTCCTGATGAGATGATGGATGTACTCTGGAGGGATCTGCTCCCAGACCTGGATTAGGGCATCAGTCAACTCCTGGACAGTCTGTGGTGCAACATGGCGTTGGTGGATGGAACGAGACATGATGTCCCAGAGGTACTCAATTAGATTTAAGTCTGGGTAACGTGCAGGCCAGTCCATAGTATCAATGCCTTCATCATACAGGAACTGCTGACACACTCCAGCCACATGAGGCCTAGCATTGTCATGCATCGGAAGGAACCCAGGGCCCACTGCAGCAGCATATGGTCTTACAGTGGGTCTCAGGATCTCATCCCGTCACCTAATAGCTATCAGGGCACCTCCGGCCAGCACATAGAGGTCTGTGCGGCCCTCCAAGGAAATGCCTCCCCAGAGCATCACTGACCCACTATGCTGGAGGATGTCTCAGGCAGCAGAATGTTCTCCACAGTGTCTCCAGACTCTGTCATGTCTGTCACATGTGCTCAGTGTGAACCTGCTTTCATGTGGGGGGGGCCAGTGGCGAATCTGCCAATCCTGGTGTTCTTGGCCAATCGGCCTGCACGGTGTTGGGCTGTGAGCACAGGCCCCACTTGTGGACGTCAGGCTCTCATACCACTCTCATGAAGTTTGTTTCTGACATACACATTAGTGGCTGCTGGAGGTCATTTTGTAGGGCTCTGGCAGTGCTCCCATTGTTCCTACTTGCACAAAGGAGCAGATAGCAGTCCTGCTGCTGGGTTGTTCCTCCTTCGGCCCCCTCCACATTTCCTGGTGTACAGGCCTGTCTCCTGGTATCTCCTCCATGCTCTTGACACTGTGCTGGGAGACTTAGCAAACATCTCGTCACAGTGCCTATTGATGTGCTAATTTTAATATTACACATTTTTAAATCATGATTTCAGCCATTACATCATGAATACATGGAAACAAATAAATAAGACAATTCTTTTTCACAGTACTTATTTATGGAGTCATTCGACATTTGTTTCAATCACATTGTCATTCTGACTGTCATGACTGAACAGTAAGTAGGATTAAAACAGATGCAGATGGAATCATGTCTAAGGATGCAGAATTCTATTGTTTGAAAAGACAAACAAGTAAATATGCTTGGAGTTGGTGCTAGAAACCCCAAAGAATCTCTGTATATACAATAAAGAAGTGTGACAGAACACACTGATAACAAAAAGCAGATACCCAGTATCAGCTTTAGCTTAAAGAGAACATATTTAAGCTATGTACAGTATATTTATACCAGTGTTCTGATGGAAGCTTATTTAACCAGTGTCATGTGAAGTCCTGATGGCAGATGGTCGTGTTGATTTTGCTCAGTGCAGGCTCCCTATCATCTCCCTGGTGACTGACATGACCTCCTCTGCACTGGAGCTGGCATCTGCATTATCTATAGTTACACTGGTCTGTTTCTGTCTCATTGCTCATGTGTGTTGTTGCATGATGTGTTTTAGTGAGTGGGTTCAGTAAGGCTTTCAAGAATGGTGATTCTATGAAGTTGAGGGAGACCAAAGGCGCTTGCTTAGCAGCATTTGAGATACTGGCCTAGACTGCAGTTCTTCTTTCCTGTGCTGCTTAAATTGAAGTCTCTGTTCTCTTCAGTAGAAAGTATCATAAAATGTTTGGACCAATGGAACTGCAAGGTGATCAGATAAACACGTGCATTAAACACCCTCCTGTATTTCTCAATATCCTGTTCTCCTACACTGAGGAGAGAGTTTTAATTAGTGTTTGTTACTTCTTAGTCTCAGTGTTGACCAAGTGTCTTCCGAAAGGTAAATGCCCATATTTTCCATGCTATGTACATTTGCATGACAGTGAGTCTGTGTGCCTGTGCTCAGGGGATGAGGGTAGAGGAGTTTAAAGGCGCTCGTCATAATGCTGTCTTTAATGATTCACGAGTCACCTTCAGTTACACATAACTGAGTATTTTTAAACCACTTTTATAGTTTAACTCATCTGCTCCAGGGTCCTTGCTGCAGGTAGAAGGTTCTAGCTGTGCAGTGTTTTCATGGCTGCCAAGAATTACACATGATCTAATATCCAACAATATTTTATCGTCCTCAGCTCCTTCATGGTCAGCATTACATTTTCATGCCAGCTGAAGACTCTCTTATTAAGGATCTGAGACAAGAGGCATGATTAAAATGTTACGCGCTTAGCGTGATCTTGGCGTCATGGTGGAGGTGTAAGATTCAGTATGTTAGAGGCAGACATCAGTAAATACACTGTCTTAATCAGAGTTAAACTTTTGCTCCTATAGCACTTTACTTACCAATGTATGGTCCTAGACAGAGGGGTGCTTTTACACCTGCAAGCTTTTATTTGTTTAAATAGAACTTAAGTTCGTTTTCCTTCTTGCTGTGGTTCTTTTTGTCTGGTGTGAACAAAGTAATCACACTCAGATGCAGTACTAAAACAACGGTTTGGAGGCCCTGAAAAACCGGTGGTCTTGATCCAAATCATTTAGCAAACGCTGGTGCCGTCCTCCTGGTGAGAAATGGAGAAATCACTTTGTCATTGAAAATTGGAAGTGTAGTTTCTGGTATTAATGTTACATTTGTAAATGCCTTTGCTAAAATAGTTAGTGAGCTTAAGACATCTGTTCACTATCGTTTTTCAGTGGAATGCTAATTGGTGAAATCACTTCATATGTGAATCTGTTTGTGGGTATGTAGCAGGACCCCCTTCATTTCATAACTCCCTCTGGTATCGAAAGAGGGGGCAAGTTGGTTCCCCCTCTTTTGATACGATGTTCTTGTGTGTGTAAAACATAATAAAAGTCATCTGATCATAGCAGGTCTTAGAATTAGGTAAATACAGATCAGAACCTATTTTACTGTGTCATTATTTATTTAATTGAAATGAAACCAAGCAGGAAAAAGCCATGTGGGCAAAAAAGGTGCCCCACAGGATTTTCGAGGGCAAGTTGCAGCCAGGTGCTAATCATCATCAGCAGGTGTACAGACTCTATAGAAGCAGGTTTTGGCAGTTTGCTGGTCTAGAGCAATCAGGTGTATGTTAACACATTGGCAAGAGGGAAAGACATTAGCAACAGTCTAAGAGAAACAATTGTTGGTGCACGTCAACCTGAAAAGGTTTTAAAACCATTTCCAAGCAGTTCTGAACCCAAAATTCTGTAGTGAGAAAGATTATTCACAAATAAAAAAACATTCAGGACAGTTGCCAGTCTTCCCAGGAGTGGCCATCCCAGCAAATTCCCTCCAAGGTCAGACTGTGCAATGCTCAGAGAATTACAAAAACACCTGACAGCTACATCTTAGACCCTACAGGCCTCACTGAGCATGTTAAATGTTGAAGTCCATGGTCCTACAATTTGAGGAAGGCTGAGCAAGCATGGTTTGTTTGAAGGGTTGCCAGGAGAAAGCTTCTTCTTTCTAGAAAGAACACAAAAACACAACTGAGCCTCACAAAACTGCATCTGAACAAACTAAAAAGCTTCTATAGATATCTCCTACAGATGAGACCAGTAGAGTTGTTTAGTGAAACAAAGGACAGCATTCATACTTACTGTCAAGCATGGTGGTCGAGTGGTGATGGTTTGGGCTTATTTTGCAGCCACAGGAGCTGGGCACCTTAAAGTCATTGAGTTGACTATTAACTCTTCTTTATACCAGAGTATTCTAGAGGCAAATGTGAGGACATCTGTCAGACAGCTAAAGCTTGGTTGAAATTGAGTCATACAACAGGATAGTAATTCAAAGCACATGAATAAATCTACATCAGAATGGCTAAAAAATATAAAATAAGGTTTTGGAATGGCCTGGTCAAAGTCCAGACCTTAAACCAATAGAAATGCTGTGGCAGGACCTTAAGAGAGCTGTGCATAAGCAAATGTCCAAAACCCTCAAGAACTGAACCAATATTGTAAAGAAGAATGGGACAAAATTCCTACACAACGATGTGAGAGACCGATAAAGTCAAAAGATGATTTAGAATCATGGGGGCACTTTTTCAGCATGGCTTCATTGTTGTTAAATAATGACACATAGAATTATATTAGGAGGCACTAATTTTCACACTGTAAAACTCATTGTGGTCATGTTCTGCTGTGAATATTGATGAGCGATGTTGCACCACTGCTGAGTGCACACAGGGGAAACACTTGTGCGTGTGCAACTGAAGCATTCAAAGGCATGCTCTCAGTCATCCCATGGCTCATCAACAGAATGCAAAGTGACCTTCTTTTGATGGAAGCTGTGTACTCAACAGTAGAAACGTGTCTTTCCAAAGAAAAGTATCACTCATAGTCGAGCAAATGCTGCAGGATGTAGGCTTGGGTAGTGATACAGGACAATACGTTTTATTAATTGTGTCTTACAAATCTTTCTGTGTTGATGCTACAAAATAATGTTCTTGATAAAAAATATAAATGAGTAATGAATAATGACAAACTTCTTACAGTTCCATATCTAGCAAGATGCAGACACATTAAAGTTTGATACCTGGACCCAGGTTTTTAACATGTTTTATGGTCAATAGGAAGATTTAAAACAAAAATGAAGACATATATTTCATAACTTCTAGCTGATGGCCTCTGCTTAGGTTGTATAAAAAGAGCACATAAACTGGTTTAAAAGTGTAGTTTGATATTGTTATGACAGTCCAGTTTGTGCCGTGTTTTCTAGAGCTATCTTTAAGATTCCAAATTTACTAATAGTGTGATGAAACCTATTCACTGCATTTGGTATGAACTTTAGGAGTTTGATGTATCATATTCTCTCCACCTACTCAGCAGCTAGAACGAACCCACAGTGATTAGAAAAGGTCAAATTCTTGATGTATTGATCTCAGCATACCTGGATTTAAAACCCAAGTGACCTACATTAACCTAATGCCATTAACATTATGAATTTATATTACAGGAAAAATGAACTGCAGGAAGTGTTGACTCTGCCATAATAACGCGGCTTCATGTGCTTTAGCATTAGTAGGTACGTAACATTTGGTTACTGTACTTATTTCTACAACTTGGCATACTGTCCCTACATGAGCACAGGTCTTGGCTTTATTTGACTGCGTCATGTTGATCCCACTTTTAACTGCCTGCTGGAAAACACAGAAAAAAACATGCATTATATGGCTTATATTGCTTTTGCTTTTTATGTTCTCAACAGAAGCTTCTGTTTTGCTGTGACACTGTCTATTAGAACAAGGAGCTGAGGTATTGGCAGCACCATATTGATCCTGGAATCTGTTTTTCCTCTTCCTCCTCCTCCTGTGTGCTTCCACTAAAGGTCAGAGAGATTCCCCAGGCAGTTTGAAAAGATTTAGGCAGTGTTTGGCAATCGGATGGATTAAGAATGAAAATTCAGCTGCAGGATTTTCCAATATTATTTCCCACTCCCCCTCTGTGGTCGCTGTATTCCTCAGGGGAAGTTTTTTTTAAACTTGTCTCTGATGGAGATGTTATTTCACGTAATTACATTTAAATCATATAGCTTAAAACAATTTTGTTCCAAATTTAACCAATGCGTCTTTTTTCCTGTGACATAATTACTCACTCTCCCCTTAGGGATCAATACAAGAAGCTTGTTTTCATCACATCTTGGTATCTTTACAAATAAATGTTTGGTTTCCCGCCAAAGTGTTAGCGCAGACATGATCAACCACCCACAAAATTTACTTGGAGGTAATTTTCCATCCACATTACATCAGTGACAAGCAAACAGTTTTAACATACATGTAAACATTTGGTGACATTTACACTTAATTAGCATCTGCAGAGAAGAGAGAGTGAATATTTACTGAAGTGTTTGGTGTTCTGCAGCTCCTCGATTCAGAGCAGGCATTATTCTGTTGTGCAAATTACTACAAGAGCTCAGGAACACAATGATTTTAAGAGGAGAAAGTTCATCAGTATAAAACTCAAAGAGCAGCGTTTGTGGTGGTATGAGGGTGCACTGGTGAAGGCACCATTAACGCTAAAACATATGTTGGGGAGCAAAATATGTTGGGGAAACATTTTGCTTTTAAAACTAAAGCAACTGGATTAAAGGTTGCTGTTAAAAGAAGAGGTGAAGCAACACAGCCCCAACTTTTTTGAATGAGCAAATATTTTATTCAAAAATAATCAAATTTCCATCTTTATATGTATTGACTTTAGTTCCAGTGTAGAATACTGGGTGAAAGTGGGGATTAGTTTAACTGGGTGTGCATGTATACAGTGGACTATACAGCAAACACCAGCTGTGTTACATCATTTGACAGCTGAAGCACATACAGAAGAATAACAGGATGAGATGTGATGATTTGAGGATTAAATGTGAAAAAACAAATTAGAAATTTCTGAGCACAGTTCTGGCCACTTTTGACCCCAGAACACCTGAAAATACTTGAATTGGTTGTTTCATCCATTGGGTCGCTTCCCTGTGCCGACTTGCGTGGTGTTATATCACCTGATCTTTGCCAAACGTGCTTAGTCTTTAAACTATCAAATGGCCACAACTCTAAATACTGAAAAGTTGGGCGTTTACAGCAGGGCATCCCTGTGCCCCACTTGCTTTACACTGGTCTTGCTGTGATGAAATGTGTCATGACACACCAGGCACACGCACAAATCAGAAGGCATGTGGCATGTCTGTGTACCATGGAGCTGACAGGAAGCCCCCAAGAGCTTTCACTTTCATTTTAAGTGGGACTGAAGTGAAGGCAGAGCCCACAACTTGCAAACAATCCTCCAGCATCTGTTCAGTCCAGCTGGCTGTACCCGGCCCAGCAGCTAGGAGGTTATTAAGTCAGAGAGTACCGAGGTCAGTGTGTCAAGTTGGGTTGGACCAGTCGAAGCCAGACCAAAGCAGACAATTACTTTTCCAGCTTAGCCCCCAATCCAACTTTAATGAAACATGGTGGCTTGTTTATCCCCCATCTTGTCCTCTATTTGTGCTCCACCTCTCAACATCTCCTCCACATCCTTGTATGCCTTGATCTCAGTGTCCTTCCATCTATTCCTTTATTTGTCCTGTGGTACACCAGCCTGGCACCTTTTTCCATCCTGCAGTTTTAAATCCTCATATTCTCCTTCTGTTCATTTTCCTCTTCTTCGACACAACCACCCACAAACATATGGGCCATATAACGCCACCACTGTGTCCTCTTTTCTTATTTTTAGTATTTCTTCTTGCTATAACCATTTTTACATGCATTGGTCCATTCTTTCTTTCTACATGGGATCACTTGTCATTACCTCTCACCCTGCCCATCACATCTCTTCATGCTTCATTCTTGTTTCCCCCAGCTCTGTAACCTTCCTCTCTTCCATTTCTCTCTGTGCATGTGACATCTTTCTTCTTTATCTGCCATCCCTTCGCTCACTGATCTCAGCCTTCATCCCTCCCTCTATCCTTCACGCTCCATCACAGCGTCCTCCACGTCACATGAACCCCTTTAACATCTCCTCCCCTTTCGTCCTTGTCTCACCTTCTCCCCTCTGGCACCTCCTCCCAGCCCAATTTCCCCATCTTTCTGTCTCCTTCTGCTCCCCTCCTGACCTCTCCAGTGGGAAACATAAGTGCCATCACTGTGTCATCCCTCTTTCCTCTCCTCCTCTCATCTCTACTTCGCTGCAATCATGACTGTCATTACAGGAGAGGTTAAACATCCTATCATTGCTCTACTTGTCATCAGCACACACACACAGAAACATAATGGCCTATAACTGTGCTCATCTCACACTATTCGAAGTTTTGGTGTGACGCTTGCTTCTGCAGGGAGAATTACCCTGAGGCGTCAGCATTTCTCTTCATAATAATTGCGTGTGGAAATGACTCGGTTTGTGTGCATGTTCGATATGTGTTCCCGTGTGCTTGTTGATCCTGAAGTAGCCTCAGTAATCCCTTATGCGTTGTGCATGACCGCGTGGGCACAAATAGTCAGGCTGTTTCGACTGATAGAGTCCATGACTCGAGACTTGAGAAATAATTCTCAGAGTGGGGAATGAGGCCAGAGCCGGCTGACCCCATTAGAACAACCTTACAACTCATTGTGAAGAGCCCCACTGCTGATGGACAAGATCCACTCACCTCTATCTGACTAATGGCTCCAAGCTGATGGCCTGTCTGTGGGCTGAATCAGCCCCGGGAGACAGGGCTGTAGGGACATAACACTGTGCCATTGTTTGTTCTGTGCTATAAAAGTTCATACCTTATTCACATCTTGTTGGTTTCCTGTCTGATTTTAGTTATGTGACAACCTGGAACAGGAGGAACTGAAGTTACAGGTTAGCAATGAGCTCTGCATGCTGGAACACATCTGGATTTAAAGTGCAAATACCAAGGCTGTGACTCACTGATATTCCCAATCGTTTTTGCTTTTTTGCTGCAGCCTTGTTCTGTGTTTTTGGAGATTTCTCCATTAAATCTGCTCTTTGTTAGGCGAAATACATTTTCAGCTGGGTTAATCCTGGTCAGTCCAACACTTTCTGCTTTTTACCTCTGATGCAATCCTGATGTTTTGGCTGGTTATAGAAGTCACTAGTCACTAGTTAGCACTACTCTGGAGTCATATGACAAGATCTATATGGCATATTAGCCTAGCATGCTAATTATTATGCTAAAAGACTTGGTCTGATTTGTCTGAGTTGCGGCTCATGACCTTGGATCACATGTACACGTGATCATTGCATATCACTAGCTGATTGGTTGGATGTATGAGTGCAGGATTCTGTAGACTGCATTTATCTTTGAAAGATGGTTTGATGTGTCATTTATGCAAATATTCTCACATGCTCACAAAAGCTCAAATAAGATGTAATAGATATATGTAGCCTCTTAGTTGTTGTTCAGTCTCATAAAGCCACGCTTCGATAATTGTAGTTACAATTGACGTTATTATCAAACTTTGAAGTCTCCACAACTTAATCAGAGCAACAAAGTCTGATTTAGGATTAAATCAAACACATAAAGACACAAAGGTCAAGAATAAATACTTCTTCATGTTATGAAATCATGAAAGTTACGATTAAAGATTACGATCTTAGTTTACATTTGCTAATGTTTATCAGAACTTTCAGTGATTAAACGTTGGGTAAAAATGTATTAAAAACAAAACAACATACAAATACCAATTTTTATTTTATGTTTTTCCTGTGTTTCCTGATACACACTGGTGGCTAAGCTGTATGTCCTCAGTGATAGCGGCTGACTGACGCTATCACAGGGCATTAGAGAGAGACAGGGAATCTGTATTTATTTCTCCATGTAGGAATACACAGCATACATCAGTTGGTTATATTTGCATCCAGGGATATTGTTATTGTAGCTTGACGCCTTAACGAGAGTAATATAAGCTGATATCAGAAATCATGATGACATTTTTGCACCGTGGCTGAGCCATAAAAATGCTAATGTTGCTTCTCTGGCAGTGGAGGAGGTGGCTGCAGGACTAGACAGAGTGCTGCTGATCGTATTAGATAAAACAAACTGTCATTACACTCATTGCTCTGTCCACAGCGCTATGCAGCCCTTCCTCTGCACACAGACAGACGTTTATGGGTGAAATAAGACGTTATCACAGACATTATTTTTTTAGGCCATTTCTAAAGCAGAAAATGCAACATTGAGATCCCAACTATGATAGTGAGTTTTAGGTAATTTAGTTTTTTCTCTGTTTCAGTGAAAAGAAAAGCAGTAAAAGTGTTACTGCTTTTCAGCTTTAAAAGTGTTAAAGCTGAAGGGCCGGAAGAGTGTTTGTGCATATGAAGTCTACTGGCTGTTTGTGGATTAGAAATGCTTTGTTAATCGTATTACATGAAATAGTCCACCCAGGCTTTAATTCATTTTCTGTTCAATCCAGCAAGTAAGTGGATACGAATTTTCCTTTAATGTGAAACTAAAAACTGCTTTTTCAGGAAAATCTTGCTTTCGCATGAACGGGCCAAAGCTGGCAAGAGAGAGCAGGATCCATAGAAATGTTATTAATTAGGAGAGTAGAACCAGTCACCTTTCAGTATCCCAACATCTCCTTTAGGAACTTTTCAGTTCTGAGGATTTTGAAGTTTTCTCTGTTGTGTCATTGTAAACTGACCGTTGTGGTTTTGGATTGTTATGACAGACTGAATAATCAGAAAATAATAGATGAATCAATAATGTTGCAAACCATTTAAGAACAACTGAATTCAGTCTGCAAGACCAATCCCCATTATGGTCCATTATGGTATGAATCAGATTTTTATAATGTTCCTGTTGTGAACCTTCAAAATGTTTGACATCATTAAACAAAACGTGGTTTTACTACAAGTGCGTGTTCTCACAGTATGGAACATTACTGTGAGTGTGTGAATTTCAGTAATGCTGACACACTAAACATGCATCTGTCTGCACGACAGCATAGACTCACTGCAGACTAAAGTAAACATACTGTTCATAAAGTGTGCCCACACACTCTTCACCTCCTCCTCAGACTCTTCCTGCTGTTTTGCTGTGTCTGATTATGTCTTTCTTTCCCTCTCCTCTCTTGTCCATCTCTCAAAGAGTGGAGATGGTGAGTGAAGTGAGAGGAAGAGGAAGCAGTAATAAGCCCCTTACCTCAGCTCAGCATTCTCTTCAAAAGGCCAAGTGACAGCACACACACACACACACAAACAGTCAGGAGATAAGATGCGACATATTGTTCTTGGCTTCTGTCTTTCTCTGTCTCACACTTCGTGTAGCATTTGTGTGTGTTTGAATACACAAAGTCTAACATCGGCACTGGGCCATTTACAGAGTTATATATGATGTGCAGAGAGCTAGTGAAGGTGGTGTTTGTGTGCTTTATAGCATCATAACAACCTTGTTATCCGGTGCAGGTGATTTATAAGCCTTTATGTGTTTTTCTAATAGCATTTTAACCAGGTGCTAATGTTCTATTTTAATGCTTTTTACAAACACACATCTTCCATCATCTTTAAAAGGAGGGCGGTCGATCCATCTTCCTAAAAGGTTTTATTTGTTTTGTGCTAGCAATAATTACAAAGAGAAGGGCGGAGAGCAAGACAGAGGCTGTGTCTTAAATTCATGTCTTGGTTTTTAGTTGGTGCCACTTTTAACCCTCATGCCTTCCTCTGGCATTTTTGCTGATCATTTTGGCCGCGTTACAGCTTCTGACTTGAATTTTTACAGGAATTTTTCTTTTTAGTTTGAAATCCAATGTTGTTTACTCTTACAAGTCATTTAAACATTCTTGATGCATTTTGCACCCTCTGGAGACCTTCGTGTCCAAAAATCATCATACATCAACATGTTTTTCTTGTTTTTTTTTTTCATAAATCACTTAAACAACTTCAAACATGGTTAAAATTACCAAACATTGAATAAGATTAAATCAAGATTTTAACCCTTTAAATGCCAGTTTATTGATTTAAATAATACATTATTTATTGCGAAAAAAA
>OMLM01021072.1:7835-41325 GCA_900302695.1 Helostoma temminkii | reverse complement strand
AGATTTGTTACAGCTCATTTACAAATTACTGCAATGTGTTTCATATTATTCTATGATTGTGCAGATAGATGCGTTTTATGTATAGAAATTAGCGCCCTGCTGCCATATTACCCTTGAGACCATCTGCTGGCTACACAGAGAAGAGGGAGGCAGAGAATGTATAGCTTAAAATTAATCAAGCACTGGAGCTTTGTGGTTTGTGCTGCTGACTGGTCCGGTGACCATGTGTTATGAACTACACCATGGTAATTCAAGAGAATAATGATGGAAAATAACAATGAAGCTATAACACAAATGAGGCAAAACAGTTTTGATATTTATTGAGGTAAATATTAAGGAGTATAAAATACTAATATATATAGTATACAAAAAGCAGAGTGTGTGTAAAAATAACACGCACAACATTAAAAACATAAATTTCATTGCTAAGCCACTTGCCCAAGTTTCTGATTTAACCTGAATGTGCTTTGAAGTTGTTAATTGTTCTTAAAACATCTCTTTAGCACATATTACTAGCAGAAAAGCTCTTGACATCCATCGAGAAAGCTGCCTTTTAAACACCAATTAGCCCTTAATCCTACCTGATGTGACTTATTACCCTTAATGGTATTTTTAAGACTGTTGAGTCCTACCTGAAAGTCCCTTGTTAGCTGTAGTTTCTAGTGTACTGTACTTTCATTCATCTAAAAACAGTAATGTTTTGAAAGAGCCTAATAACTGTTTTTTTGTTTCATGCAGTATCATTTGCTTGCATTGTATATAAAAAAACAAAACACATAACACAAACTTGTAGAAAATGGAACATTTTGAAAAAGAACTTTTAATGAATTTGATGAAATTCTGATTAGATGTTTTTATTTAGAGGTTTAAACCAACCTCAGATGAAAAGTGTCTCCTACTGATCTACCAATAAGATGCATCTGTACGAAACATCAAGTGCTGTGCTCTCATTTGTACCTAATAACATCCCACATATATACATAACCATTATTTCCCTCTTTAAGTGCCTTTCTATGTTTGACAGGCTTTGACAGGATTCACAAAATTAGAGAAACTGAGAGAAAAGTAAGGAAATTTTGTACAGTTCCATTGTTAAAAGTCTGTGTTTAAAATCACATTAAGTCCACCCAAAGGAAGAACTCATGCATTTTTTATGTAGGCTTGGACAACTCGGCCCAAACAACAGAGAAAATGTTATAAGCTGCCATGTAGTAGACACTGTGGATACTGATCTTAGGTCCAAAGAAGTTTAAAGGTTAAACTTTATTAAAGGAATTTTCATCAAAATGTCAAAGACTGAAAGCTCCATCACTGTACTACTGCTGTCATTACGTCATGGTTTATGTTATCTCTTCACCTCCACAAACTGAGGTGATTAACAGAGTTTCTAAAATTTGCATTAACTGAATCATTATTTTACCAGGAAGGACAGGAAGAACAGAGAAACAATCAAATAAAACTCACTACTGCAAATGTGAAAATTCAGGCATCATACAAATCATATTAGCAGATATAATCATTAACAACAAGACCAGAAACTCCTAAAGCTGCAAAGCAGCACAGTTTCTAGTAGAGAGTGAGTTGTGGTGCACTGGGAGCAGACAGCAGTAGTTTTCTTGGCTGTACACTCCCACTGTGTCAGCCTGAGTCACTGCACTCTCCTAGCATATTGTACTGCTGAGGAGGCTCCTTGACACACCAAGGCTGTACATCATCATCAGTCCCTATGTACTGTGTGTGTGTGTATGTGTGTCTTGTCAGTGAGTCTCCCATGAGGCTCTGCTGACTCCTGAGCAACAAACAAACAGTGCGGCAACAACAAAGCCCATTCAAGTCTCCTCGCTGTTCCCAAAAAAGCCCGGAAACATATTTGGCTTCCTCTCTCTTTGCATCTAAATGGGATGGATACATTAGTGATGTTGTTTTCAGCATCACTGTATCCAGCATCGTTAAACCAACATCATTATACCGCATATTCACACCTCAAAACATGTCCTTGAAAACTAAAACGCCCCCTCACACCCATTTGACTTTACAAGGTGTTTCATTGAAGTTTGGTGATGGTTATAATAACAGTTTTATATCAACAACTTATTTGTGAAAGGGATTAGTCAAAGTGATGGACCCAAAGAGGGTTACTATATGACTCAACCGTTTATATCACCTGTGTAAAACATTAAAGCATTTTGTTTTCTGACTCATAAATTCTTTATGTTACCTCTACTCATTCTCATCAGCATTGTTTACAGCTGCAGCTGTTTTCAACAAACTGGCTCTGATAAATTCAGCTTGTTTCCTGCTTAGCATCATATGACAGAAAGATAAAGTTAGTCTTAGCAGAGCTAAAAGCCAGATTAATATTGAACAGTCACAAGGTGAATGCAACTCTAAATCAATGCAAATGTTGGAGCACCCTGGTTGCCGACTGCAGAAACAGAAAACAATGTGTGGCTGTGGCCTCTGCTGCTTGTCATATTTCCTCTCCTAGCTGACGTTTCTTGTCTGTCTCACTACTTACTATCAAATAAAGACTAAATGTCCAAAAGAAAAAAATCTAATCTTGCTTTTTAACAGCTTTCAATAAGCAACTGTTTGCCAACACTAAATGTAGAGTGGATGCCAGTTCTCTTCATTAATGGTGCCTCAATCCTTGTTTTCCTCCATCATTAAGGATGATGAGTGAGGTGCTTTGAGGAGAGAACTGAGGATATACAAGATAATCCTTTGCAGAATTATTTTACCAGACAGACACACCCCATTATTGGAAACCTGTTTGTGACTGGAAACTGCAGCTGATCACACTGGTCTAAAACCACACAGAGTTTAATAATAAAGTACAAGGATAACATTAATACTTAATCAATAAAAAACACCCAAGTTTTTATTTTATTTGTTTTCAGAGCCATAATCTAGTTTGAGGATCTTAGTGACAAAAAGTTGTAAACAACATATTTTATGCACTAGAAATAAGATATCTTTCTTCAACACTTGTAATTTCCTACTCTGAATAACATCAATGAGATGTCTGAATGTAGGTAAAGCCTAAAATATATATGTTAAAATTAACAGAGCTAATAATGCATTTTTATAACTTGATATAAATATTATGCAGTACATACCAATATATGCCAATAAATGTAATGCAAATAATAAACATGGATTGGTTTAAAAAGATTTAATGAAAGAGCATGAGTAAAAGGCAGGGTATGGACTGGGTGACTTGACAGAGATGCAGTGACTCTTCCACACTCATAGGTGGCGATGAACACTGCACACAGAAGCAGAGGTGAGTATCAGGTTTGTCAGCATTGAGGATGTTTATTAGATTAGGTTTGCTTACTTGTTTCTGGTAAGACTTGACAGAGAGGAGAAACTTATTGCAGAGCAGGGATCCAGTGATGGAGAGGATTTCCTCAGTTTATTCTTTACTAGGTTGTCAGTTCACAAGATGGCGGCCTCCATACAGCGATTTCCAAAATGGCATCTTCAGCGTCCTCCTACAGTCCACAAGCACTTAAACAGTATTAATCCACAAACCCAAACAGTGAATCCCTAATCCACATTAAATCCCCAAGACTGTTCAGGTTTCCCAGTTCACAGACTGCAGAATTGAACAGGTCCTCAATCCACAAACAATCCATAAAGAATAATCAGAATATTCAGGTTCATAGATCACAGAAAGAGAGTCAGGTCTATTGATCGGAAATAGTCAGAGCAGTTGGTTTCCAAAAGCAAGGTCCAAAAAACAGAAAGTGCAACACCAGAGTCAAGCCACTATAAACAGAATCAGACAATGAGCCAAAGGCAGAGGGGAGGTCAGAAGCATCAAAAAGGTACTTTCTACAGATCAATCTGATAAGGCAGGCTGAAGAGTCTTTCCAGGGTTGCTGAGTAGACAATCTGGCAAGTTGTTGGCTGCCCTGCTTATAAAAAGAGGAGATAATGATTACAGTGATTACATGAGTTAAACTGGCCAGAGTGGTAGTGGGGAGGACAGGAAAGAGAGTAAGGGACTACAAAAAAACAGGGCAATTGGAATCAAAGCTGATGGCAAGATATACGCTAAAACTGTGACAATGTTTGTCCTTAACCCTTTAAAGCCCAGTCCAACAAATAATAGCCACAACATCCTATTTTTTTAACTGGAGTGTGTATTGCACACTTTGTTGAAAAACATACAGAAAAATTTTAAGAAATTATTTCTAAATGTAAGATTTTTGATGTATTACATTTGATACATCAGAAGTCTATGATAATTATTTAATCAAAAGATTTTTGTGTATCAAATATGATACCATTGGCCTTATAGGGTTAAAAATCTTGCGCTCATGATGCATTAGTATTAAAGTAGTAGTATTAAAGTCTAAATTAGTGACACACTTTTAATGCATGAGCAGATATTTATATCTAAACATTCACAGAAACATTATTTGAACTGTGTGTTATGGATAACGCCAACATATGTGACGACAGCTTAAAAGTCCAACTGACTGCTGATCCATAGGTGAACCACAATCCACCTGAGTGATCGTCATCAGAAACAGATGCCGTGGCTAATGATGGTTCAAAATAAAAAAAACCCATTTCCTTGTTAGTTTTCTCCTCGCATAATTTCTTTGCATCTTTAGTGGGAAGGCTTAAAGTGAACTAAAGCAAACAGCTTTATAGAGAGATTAAAAATTACTGCATTATTATTATTGTTTTTGTTAATAATAACAATATCATTATTATTATTATATTAAATGTGCAATGCTGTATTTGTGGCATCCTTTATCAATATATATCTTTTAGGTCCCACTTAAAAGGTCTTGTAAATATTTACATATGTAGTAAAAACTGATGTCAAAAACATGATTGACAACACTGCAGACCAGGTCTGAACTACTGGCACA
Organism: Helostoma temminkii; assembly: GCA_900302695.1. Taxonomy (NCBI): domain Eukaryota; kingdom Metazoa; phylum Chordata; class Actinopteri; order Anabantiformes; family Helostomatidae; genus Helostoma; species Helostoma temminkii. Next base: position 36,433 of record OMLM01021072.1, on the reverse strand, counting down.
AGATCACAGAATTGCTTGTGAATGTATTTTCTAATTCCAGCAGTAGCAGCAGGCTCTCTAAGGTAGCCTCTCATCTTATTAATGTGCCTAAGGAATAATTACCCCTAAATTAATTGGGAGGGAAGAACAATACACTTCGGAGCAGACTGCTTTTGTGTCATCCATTATGTATTGGCTCTCTGATGGTTTTGAAGTGATCACCACGCTGCTGTATTCTTCTCTTAGAGTCTTGTGAAGTCTCTATTATGGCCTGTGGCTGTGTCTCTGTCTGCAACACATCAAGGTGAGCATAGAGTGTGGTCTCCCCTGAAGCCATGGCTATTACAAAATACAGACAGAATTCAATTAAAAACACCACCAACACTATATGTTGAAGTTACTGAGATTTAATCAGAGTCTGTCACTCTGAAACACTCATGCTGAATGCAAGCAATTAATGGAAGACTAAATTAATGTAGTAGTAGAGGGCTGAAAGAGCAAAATGCTAATTCCAGTCTGTTATCCTCCACTTATTCCCAGAAATTCACTATAAAACTAGGATATTGTCACTGTTTATACAAAACCTGGGTCTCAAACGCACCATTACAAACCACAGTGAGTAGAGAAAGTGAGTGACTTAGCTGCAGACATTTAGGAACCCCCCAAAACTGGATCTGCTGATCTGGGAATACTATGATATACAACATACCGTACACACTTGCATTCTATTTTACAGACTTCAATCAAAATGCATGCTGGAACATTACTGCAATTTTCTTACTGAAAAAACTAGTAAATAGGCTTTTAAGAACCTGGTTAGTGTTTTGCTGTTTCAGCTTATGCTGAAAAGGGAAAATACGTGCACATAAATGTTTTTTTATGCAGATGCATCAGAGACATGATTTTGATCTGTTGCCGTATCCTTCACACTCCTGTCCAATATTATTTCATTTTCTTTACCTTCTGCTCTGGCTTTCTCAGTGTCTGTTTAGCTCTGCACAGCAAAAATTGTGTCCACCAAAAGCAAATTTATACCAAAAATGTTTTGTATTAATAATATTGAATAATTACATTCTGATTTGGTACATACAACACTGCTGCAACATTATATGTCTCTGCAAAGCATCTGCGGTGAGCCACAGCATGTTTCAGGACATAGTCTTCTAGGACACAGCATACAAGCTTTTATCTTGGTAAATGTGACCTTGATCTACTGATCATTATCTCAAGTCATTCAAATTTTCAAAAGCCCCATTGAATCCTGTCAGTCATTTCAATATCACACTTCTCCTGTGCTTTTAGTTGAGTTTTGGGACAAGCCTAGATAATTGGATTTCCTAACCTCAGACTGTCAGCACTACCAGAGAGGTTTGGGGAAATTAAAATCTTCCCTGTGCAGTAAATCAATATAAAAACAATCCCCCTCACTTTTAAAATGTGCTAGACATGCACAGAAAAGCAATTAACCCACTGCAGAAATTGATTTGGTCCACTTCAGCTTATCTCTTTTGGCGTGGCCAGGCTTTTACATACCCGCTGGGAAGATCAAAACTTTTCCTTGTTTCAAAACCTGACAACATCCTAGAATTAGCACTGATTTTTATCTTCACCAAGCAATTACCTGCTATGGTAATCAATGCAGGGCTGCTGTCTAATAGTCTGTGGTATTGCCTCCACTGCAGGCTTTCCAAATTACTGTGATTCATCACAGCACCATATTGCATTGCCAGCAATGCTGAATCAGTTCACACATACTGTACACATGTAGGCCTTCACATTGCTGTTGCTACTATAGTGACTGCTAACTAGCTCTCTGCACAGAAGGATCACAGAAAGACTCTGACGCTTAATCTTTTAAAAGGAAACATTTTATTGAGAGGATTTTCACCAGCAAATAATAAATTAGCAAGAAGAATGGAGATGTTCACAGGTTTTCTGTCTGCAGATAGAATACAAGCTGCCACTAAACTATCTTGGTGAAGCGACTGTCTGTGTTTGCAAAAATCATATTTAGATTCAGATTATTTGTATTCAGTGTCACTGCAAAATATGTTTCTACTAAATTCAACTACAGTTAAAAGTGGTCTTGAAACACTGAGAACACAATTCGGGAACACTTATCAAAATAGTAAATATGCAAATGATTACTGATCTGGTCTAAGGAAGACAAGTGTCCCAGAGACAGAGTGAATTAAAGAGGTTGGCCTCTGCCTGGTTTGACTGGATTGGAGGTGAGAACTGCAGGCTCAGAGAAACTGATTAACTCCAGGACAAGTTTCTGCTTCAGTGAACACATCTGGTCATTTTGCCTTTTCTCTCTCTCTCACCAAATCTTTTATGCACATGTACCAGCTCATGGGGGAAATCAATAGTAATCCCACATGTTTCTATCTTCAGGTAACACCTGCCAGCTCCCACAAATACAACATCTCACATCCAGGCATTTTAAGACAAACACCCCGCAGTTGAGCAGCTCTCAAGAGGAAAGAGTGGAGACAGAACAAATCAAAACAGGAAGAGATTTGTATGCTTCCACATCTGACAGGCTGGACACACACTGGGGTAAAATAAGACTGTGGTGCGCAGACAGATGAACAGGAACAGGACACTTCCTCTCCTGCTGTCACACCACCATCAAAAGGGTGTGAAGATACCATGTAACACTATTTTCTACTACACATAAACTATGTTCTAAAATTTAAAATTAGCCTATTAGAAACTGGATTGGTCTTGAAATCATAGAATAATGGAACACTGCTCTACAGTGCAGGACAGCACTGATAGTTGGCACAAAGTGTCCTGGAGTCTGGACTACTCTGACACCCTTAGCAATGATTATATGAACCATGTCTGAAATTTAGAACTGGGACTTGGAAAAAAATAAAAATGAATATAGTCCTGTAGACAAGTGCTCTTTAACAGCAGCAGTGTGAACAACAGCTCAAATCTGTGACACCCAGTTATTAAATGTGTGCTGCTTAGTCTTACATCTCACACTAATAACTATAATGTATCCCATGTATTTATATGCTAAGCAGTAAAGATGGATAAATAACAATATACATACATACATATACAAACAAAAACTGTTTCCACTGGAAAGTAAAACCACAGAAAGTAAAATGTTTTATTTCTAACTGCATAATTTATTAAAAGAGTTATCTTTCATTTAGGTGTAGCTTATACACACTGTGTTTTGATTGAACTAAGAATTGCAATTAGAATTCTTATTGGTCAAAACTCTTTAATAAAAAGCCAGACTTGATTTAAACATCCTAAGTAGAACTTTTACAGTAAAGTCACTGGGTCAACTAACAAAACACGTGTTTTTCTTTTATAGTCTCAGTGCTGTGAGCATGGCTGAGCATGCAGACATAGCTTGTTTTGAGCTCTATTCTATACATAGCAGGGAACGGTATCTGAACAATGTCCTCTGTGCACTATTCAGTAATTCAAACAGATTGGTGGATAAACACTACCCAGACTAAATCCATGGCTTATGATTGCAACAATTTTCTTTGGTTCAAATCCCAAGGTGAGGGATCAGCTGTGTATGCATCAGCAGCCCAATTTAATTCTTTATGTGGCAGATGCTGCTGATAAGAGGAAATGTCCACAGGTTACGTGCCTCAATATCACTGCAGACATAGACGATGAATAGAAGAGCTTGTTTGTTGTGACCCTGGTATTTGCATGTATGATTGCACTTATGATTAGACATAAAGCAAGTCTCTTAGCTGCTGTTAAAAGAAAATTTGTGTCTTTATGATTAAGTGCATCCACATGAGCAGTTCCTGGAAAAGAAAAGATTTAAATTAGATCAGATTAATCAAATTCATGGTGCCTTCCTTTCCCCATCCCTATAAACAGCTGTTTGTGAGGTTAGTAATGAACTCTGAAAATGTTCAGTTGTAGCATTGCCACTATCTAGGCTTTGTGTCTTACTGTGCTAATGTATTTTTTTAATTCATAATATAAGACTCTCATTGGTTCAGGCTTTTAATTGCATCATTCATCAATTTTTGCTTCCAGAAATGGTGTCATGACATTAGAAGCTTCAGATTGATTAATTAACAACATTTGAATGTGAATTGGGAGCTACCTGTTGCTGTATTTTTCAGATCCAGTATCCTTTAACTAGGCATTATGAGAAAGTCTAAAGAAATCAGCCAAAACCTAAAACAATACAAACACACAATATTTACTTCTGCAAGTCTGGTTTCTCTCTTTCACATTTTCAAATGCTTGCCATGTTTAGTTTTAGCCTAACTACATTGTTTACAGCAGTAAACAATGTAAACACCAGAGTCACCACATTATTTAGGAAAGAGACATGTAGTGACACCTAGAAATGAACTTATTTTGGTACAAAACTATTTTGGATCAAATTTTGTGGTAATACTTTTAATAGTCGTTTAGGTATTTTATTGATTCATCCATAGTCCTGGAGTGCTGGAGCCTATCCCAGCTGTCATTGGGCAAGAGGCAGGGTACACCCTCGAGAGGTCGGCAGTCTATCACAGGGATGACACATAGTGGCTGACAACCATTCACATTCACACCATAAGTCTAAGTGGACATTTGTGTTGGATGTAATGAAACATCTGTGCTATAGCATTGTGGGACAGAGCTGCAGCTTGGGTCCAAATGGAAGTTTGAAGAAATTCCCTCAATGATTCCTTCATATAGCATATTGCTGATAATAAGACAGACAAACCTACATATGCATATATAGATGGACAACTCAAGACCGTTGTGCCTTCATTAATGGCTGTCGCTGGCACAGATGAATAACAACAAAGATGATAATCACATGGTGATTCCAGATGTAATCATAGGAGATCTAATGGGCACTATGGACATCTGTACCAAATTTAATAGAAAACCATTTATTCACCACTTATTGTTCACTTTCAACCAAAGTGGTGAACCAACCCTGGAGAGGTCACCAATCTATCACAGGGATGTCACATAGAGACAGACAACCAGTTTCAACCGAAGTGGTGAACCAACCAAATGAACCGGGTCAGAGTTATGGCACTGACCTGGCATAAAACTGACAAAAAATCAAGGCAAAAACAACGGTCCTATATGGAATAACCAGAAAACACGTAGAGTGTAGTGCTAATGTGCATGCACATGTATTGCTATAGGAATAGATACATGCACTGTCATTTAGTTACAGTATCACTCTGTAACCAGACCTTGCAGTCAACTGTAGACTAAATCCTGTTTTTGTTATAGAGTGGGACACTTCATACTTTCTCTCAACAAGAAGTCAAACAGAAGGTGAAAGCAACTCCCAAATCTAACCAGAGGGTGAAGCACATACTCACTGTTTACACAGACTCAGAGGGCCTTTACAGTGTTTAACTGTGGATTTCCGCTTCAGAGATCTCTTCCATACAAACATGCATGCCAGCCCATTTTCGGCAATGATAACATTTACTTTATTGCAAGTGGGGTGTTAGCAATAAGGTTCCCATACAGATGTACAGAATTGTTTTCCTTGTGCAGCTAAGAAAATCTCTCTGCGTCTACCCCAGAGTACAAGAGAATTAATGGAACAATTGGTTATCACATCACATCACATCAACCCTTGACAGGTGGCTTTGTGGGACTTTTGTTTCAAGCGCTGTGAGGTTCTGTCTTTGCTTACAAACACCAGCATGTTTGGGGACTTTTGTGTGCCAGTAGGGATGTGTTGAGAGCTCAGATAGGAACTGAGAATATGTCAGATCCTGTGCCGGATCAAAGCAGCCATCACTCTTGTTCTGTCAGCGAAGACAATATACAGGCTGTCACATCTGGCTTGTTGGCTGCTGCTGCTGCTGTTGCTTCTGGAAAAGCTCAAAATCCACTTCAACATCTTTGTTATCTCCGTCATTACTTGATTTCCTTTATGTGTTTCTCTGGTACGCTCCTCTCACCTCTCTGTGTCTTTTTACTACGAGCTGCAGCTCAAACCTGGAATCAGAGATCAGACAACATTAGCGCCCATAATCCCCAAGGGGGAGAGAGAAGGTAAGTCGAAAACAGGATGTAAGAGCCACGTGTTCGTTCAGGGATATGAATACTATATATCCTCAAACTGCCTTTGCCTTGCCAAACAACATAAGTCCACAGGTTGCATGAGATAGAAAAGAACTGCTTTAGACAGCGAAAAGCTTCTATATGTAAACTCAAGTGCTCTGTGTATTAATTTAAAAGAAATACAGCATCCTGGCAGCAGTGTTTTGTGTGTGTGTGTGTGTGCACAGTGAGTTAGTGCCATGTAATACGAAAGGGATCTGATTGCTCCTGATCTCTCACTGACATGGCAGAACATTGCCCTTCGTGCCAAGTTAATGTTCCTTATTTAGAGCATAGTGTGTGATGTGGATGAACAGCTGACCAGAGTCCTTTTTTTTCTTCCCTGTCTTGATGCTCCATGACTCAAGAGGTGCAGCTTGTCAGAGTTGCTGAAACACACAAAAGCACTTTGGCAGATGATACTTTTTAATAACATTAGATGACAGGAGAATGAAAAATGTACACATACGATTTAAACTACATTAGCAAGATCAGCCATCTCCTGGCTTCATATTGACATATTATTATTCTTGACAGTCTCATTGGCCACAATGGCAGATGTATGAAACAAGCTAGTATTTGTTTTGTTCCATGCAGGTACCTTCAGTTCCCACAGGAGGGCTGCCGTTAATGACTTGGCAAAGAAAGTGCGTAGGTGTAAGAGTGGGTTGGGATTAAATAAGAAGGGAATAAAAGCAAGCACACCAAAGGCTAATTAGTCTTTCAAATTTATGCAAACATGCTCAGGTTTTTAGTCTGGAGACATTTCCTGCAATCAGTGTGAGTTCAAGGTAACTCAGGCAATGACAGTGTTGTTTATTACTGTCACGTTATCATTGCATCTGACTTCTTTAGAGCAGAATATAAATTGTATCTACAAAATGTGCTTGAGGCTGGGTTCAATTCCTTAAAGGAATTTCTTGGAAAAATGTTCTGAATAGCTTTTTTGGCAAGAGTTAGACAAGTCTATCCACTGACCACTCTCTGAAAGTGGACCCAAGAGCAAGAGCAACATACTGTAGAGGACTGAGGACTCTACAGTATGTAGAGGACTCTGGCTTGTTTAATCTATTGAACAAAGAAGTGTAAGAGCTTCAGTTTGCCATTTTGCATTTATACGTTCTTAGTCAGAACTCAACAATGTAACTGCAAAATATCTAACTATATGTCGAGATTCATTAATTTATCAAGATTTATCACTGTGTTTGCAATTTCCTTGTTCTCTAAGACTTCACAGTTGATATTTAAGGTCCAGGCCCTGTGTAACTGTATTTCTGGAGTCTAATTGTGAGATGGTCTTAACCCTTAATCCTTCAACACCCCTGATTAAATCCCTGCTCAACTGGTCACCTTTCCCGCCAGCCATTCATGCCCCACACAATCCTCAGCAGGCTTTATGTGTGTCAGGGTTGGGAGGGACTGTGCCTGCTCGCAGACAGCCCAGTGAGATCACAGTGTCCAACCATCCCACAGCTTTATTACCTCCATCTGTTTCCTGTGAGCGAACCCCAGCTGTGGCAAAATAACACTTGAGCATTTGGGAAAAGCCTGGTTATTCGTATTGAGGCACGTGCTGCAGTTCCTGCAGTCACATTCCTAAATGTGGGACAAATTTCACCTCTCTTTATTTCTTTCACTCTTCATTTCGTGTTTGTTTTTGACCTCACTCAACACACTTCTGTTGATTTCCTTGACCTCCAGTCTTTTGTCTCCCAGCATCTTTAGCCTCTGTTACTTGCATGTTATTTGGATCCTCCTCTCCCTGTAGGCCTGAAAAATGCCCGCCTCTGGGGTTAGTTTCTTCTAACCTTCCCTTTAAAGATTGTTCAACTTCCTGTGAGATCATTTTCTTGCACAACCCACACAGACATGCACAGCCATTGGAAAAATCCTGATCTATACCCCAGTTTTTCCCTGCTTCTCTTCCCAGCCTTATCAATAATTTAAAGCTCACTGATGGCAGCCCAGGCAGGGTTAGGTGGTGGAGGCAGCCTGTGGCTTTGAACAGAAGGTCAGGGCTCACCAGGGCCTCTGGGATGGCATTAATTAGATACTTCCTGGTGCCCACTAAACAAACAACTACAAACTGGATCTACTCTCATTATTAGTCCCCTCTCAGCAGGTCCTGAAGACTGACATATCAACACAATGACACTAACTGCTTTTGCCCTTAACTGCTTGCCTGGGAGTGGTCCCCGTGTCACATATTCTTTGTGTTACACACACACAACCAGGCCTCGAAATGTCACCAAGCCTCATGTTCTATTATTTCTGTCTTGCACTACCAAATGTTTTATGCTTTTCCTTTTCCTGCCACGCCTCTCCATTCTGACCTTCAGCTTGACCTCTGATGGACTGATGCTGACCTTGTCCACTCCCTTCCTCACTTTCTGTCACACTAGTTTCTCTCCTAGCACACAGGCAGATACATTATAGCATAATGACTTGGCTCTATGGTAGTTCTGTGGCCTATGGAAAATCAAGCCAGTTCCTACACAGTTCTAAATGCAAAACAACTGAACCACTAGCACCAGACCAGAACTAGCACCGAATCATTGTTGATCAAAAAGAGTTTATCAAAACAGTTGACCCAAGTGCAAGACAAGATGTAGACGGATTAGATGAAATGGGATTTTAAGAGTAACTTGAAATGGAAAAATAAAGACCAAACAAACAATCACCCCAAACAGAGGAAAAACAACTCAAAAACAACTAAAGAAAAACAAAGACTAAACAGTACTAACAGGGGCCACACAAAAGTACAAATCAAAACTGAAATATATATATGAGCAAGTGGAGCAGGTGTAATAACTAAAAAACTAGAACATGGAAGCAACAAGTTTTAACATGCAAGTTTTATCAACAGATTTATCAAGGCACTACACATATTAAAATCAAGACCATACAAAATTATATCAAGAGAACCCGAGATTCCCCCTTGAGGAAGCACTGTTTGACAGTGGAAAGTAAGAAAGTAAGAAACCTCCAGCAGAACCAGGCTCAGAGTGGGTGGCCATCTGCCTTGACCGTTTAGGGTGAGTGTAGAGAGAAAAGAAGAGCAGACAATAACAACAGACAGTGATCACCTTCCTGATGCGACCAGCCAGTAGGACCAGGACATCTTAACCTCCTCTCCTTTAGTGGGGCTCCCTAACCTTCTGGTTTTGGTAGTAAGAAGTGCAACTGAATCCAGGAGAGTAGATAAGGCTGCTCACTGGTATAAATCACTGGTATAATTTTTTATAACATTTTTTACAGTCAGTGGAGCCAGAGCTGACGGTAGCTGCAAGGAGGAAGGCAGCATTCAGTAAACACAGCACGGGAAGAGTGCATGACACTTGAAAGACCAAAACAAAAACCATAACCAAAAATAACAAAAGAAAAGCATCTTGAATTGAAAACAAGACACAAACAAAGCAATTTTTATGCAGAAAGAGCCTTATTGACAAGAAGGTGGCCCCCTTTTTAAGATGCCTATATACACTGCACTTTAAACACTACCGTAAAGCACAGTTAAGGAACTGTAATTAGTTCTGCAGGCATTTGATTGCAAACGAATGAATATTGCAGCTACAACATTCAGTCTAATGTTCTTCAGGAAACAGGACAGTGCTCTCATTAGAGAAAGAAGCTGTCAAACTGAAATAAAACCCGCTGGTTTACCAGCCATGAGGGCTTTTTAAACATCACTTATCTTGTCATCCTTCACACTAAAACCAGTCTATCTTGTTGTCTAACCACAGCAGCCAACAGTACACATAACTTCAGGACAGACTACAAAGACAGTTGAGGTATCCAGGTAGAAGAGTGCAGAGCACACAGTTTGCCTTGAGGCATTCTTGGGCTTGTCTTTCCAGCAAGATAAAGGATGAAGGGGTTGTCTTCCTTTCCTGCATAGTAAGTCAGATTTGAAGGAGAAACACAGAGAAGCCAAGATACCTCTCTCTCTCTCTTCACTGCAGCGTCTGCTATTGATTGAAGACGAGCAGGAGGAATTAATCAGCTGGATATCCACAGTGTGTCATCAAAAGCCAGACAGGAAGTTTAAGATTGAAATGTTGTGTGTCACCAAACACCTGATGCCTATGGCATACTAAAGACTTCTCACACCCTAATGAAATCTACTGAGGGTATTCTGTGCAAGCTTTCATAGTTTTCATTTTACCCTGCATCTAGTGGTGCCCCTCTGCTAAGACAATTCAGACCTGAGCTCTTCATTCCTTTATCCCTGACCTCAAGCAGACAAAATCACTACAATAAATATTTCCTGAGTCAGTTCCCCCTGGTGCTCCTCATTTCTTTATAAATCCACAGGCAAAAACAAAGGCTGGCAGAATTGGATATTAATTTTGTTCCATTAGACTTGATTACTAGAGAGTGTGCACGTGCGTGTGTGTGTGTGTGTGTGTGTGGACACTGCGTGGGCTGGTGAATCATGAATCTATTTTGGTATTGGAGAGAGGCAATGCTGAGCATATAATTAAAGTCAGTGAGTGACAGGAAGTCTGATGGAGACCACGACATTACGGGTACTGGAGGCTGATAGAAACACACTTATGAGGAAAATACAAGAACACTGAGCAATAATTTGGTTTTACACATTTACACAAACCTACAAGTGCACACTCATACACAACCACAAACAAACACACTCTGGTAGCGTGATCTAATCTACCCTGTGGGATATTTGAGGTTAAAATTAAAGATGATACATGGTTTTTCCTTTTAGATTTCCAGGGAACCTGCGTGTTCCTCTCCTGCCAAGCGTCTTGAGACCGGCAGTCATGTCATTCAGTATTTGGGTTTGCAAACTTACATTCAAAATATCTTAATATAATATCTATAAATGTTATCTCTCTCACGCACCTCCATGTTTCATGTTCAGCAGTAATCACTGTCCTGTTCAGATCCATGCACAACATGCTGGATCACATCTAATCCTAATCTTCTTTGGTTTAATTTGTCCAAAGAATCTCTTGCCAGTTTTCAAGATGTTTATTTTTGTGTTTTCTCTACATTTTATATCACATTTTATGCTGATTTGTGAGAAATGGTTTTCTTTTTGGACACTGCCTGCAGAGACATACTTTATACAATGTCCTTCACACTGTCCAGTCAGGCACTGATACTCCACTTTCCACAGATAATCCTTTCTTACTTTTTCGGGCAAGTCTCCATGTTGCATTTGACTCAGCACAGGCCAGTCAGGATAGTGTAGTGTACACAGTTGACCCTGTTCATGCAGTTAGCTGTAATTGGAAATTACAGATGTGCTCACTGTTTCAATAAAGTTGCACATTTTGGGACTGTTCAATCATATACATAAGTTCAGTACACCTAAGATCAAATGCCATATTATGCATAATTTGGGGTTAATATTTTTATTCTGGGGATCTACTGAAATAGTTCTAGACAATTTAAAAATCCAAAAACTTCTTTTTGTCCTTTACGAAGTATCTCTTATGACCCTCTGTCTGAAACTATTTGTTTTAGCTCCTGCCCTCCTATGAGGTTGGGTCAAGCTATGGCCAAAACACACAAGAACTGAGCACCACACTGGTTTTCTATGGAAGCAACTCTGCTTTTCTATCCAACGTCTCTTGGTTGCTTATTTGTCTGTGAAGTGCCATGAACACATGTAAATGTTGGAGTTAGGTTGTTTCTTTTCTTTCTAAACACACAAAGCAAGGCTGGTCCTAAACAGAGCAGTGGAAAAACTTCACCTGAGCTGTCAGGCATGACAGTGTAATTGCATATAATACAGGGCGACACAGTGGTTCCCTCAACATAATAATAATTACAGTAATGGCACAGTTTTTAATCATTTAACATTTTAGTGAGTTTACAGTGCAGTTACATTTACTGTATATTTGCAGTATATTACAGTATTGCACAGAGAACCTTAGCCATTTACAGTATAAGTAATAACTGCAGACTGACATTTGTTGGTTTAGAGTTTTCCTCTTTATTCTGGTGCAAAAAGGTCCAGCTAAAAGTGTACATCAGTTCTTAGACACTATAATGCATTGTTTAACAACTCAAGCTTTCTCAACATTTTGCTGTCAAGTTTCAAATCTAGTCGAGTCTTTCTGCTATCAGACATGACTTCCTGACGAGATATCAAATGAGTCCATGTCGAGCTGTATAAGTACAGCCTCTTAGAGCTGCCAGCATCACAGATATGCAGAGTGACACTATGGTGTGTTGACAGATTGCTAGGGTGGGAGTAGAAGGCAACTGTAGTTGATGCTAAGTATGTATTACATGTGATCCTCTCTTCCCACATTTTCTGTCTTCTTAGTATTGTTGTAAAATTGTCCAAAAGTACAACAACAAAAAAAACCTATCTATATTTCAAAAACTACTTCAATTCACACAATAAAATAAAGTAAAGGTCACAGCACTCATGTCAGGTATGATACTGACTTCAATAGTTTTAATAGATTCCTTTTTGATCCTCTTTTTACTTCTAAGGCTTACATTCAGCTCAGCACTGCGGGCATTAGGGATTCACACTAAATGTTTTATTCAGTACAAATCTTGTTCATTTACCGATGTGCTTTGTGCCAAGTAGACATAGTTGTCTCCTCTCTACGGCTGTGAAATTAAAACTGTGGAAAAAGATCCCTGGAGGAGGTAGCAGAAAAGCTGTTAGGGGAGTTGTGTGGTTGACCTTCAGTGTGAATGTCTGTGTGCAGTGATGTAGGCACAAATGGCATGTCTGTGTCTGAGCACACAATATGTTATTCTTTACTGTGATTATCTGGTTTATACTGTCAGACTGGCTGAGCTGGCTTGGGGAACACTGTGTGAATGAGTGTATACAGTTATCCTGACCTTTATTATGAGAGTACACAGAGACGTGCAGGCAGGGCTCAAACACACTGTGTTTGCCGGTTGTGGCAGCAGTGGAGAGGAGGTAGACTTTATTAGCGATTAGTGCAGAGCCCCAGGGAAAGCAGCTTCAATTACTGTGCGCAGTTTGCTCCCCAAGCCATCGAGGGGGCCTAAGCAACACTAAGCAGCAGACACCACATCTGGAGGAGACATCTCTATCATGACGTTAACCAGTAGAGAGGATGAACAGATCAGTCAGGGACAGAGATGAGATTTTTCCCAAGGAATACATTTAGGATTGTAATACATATCGTTTCTGAGGGAAAGTGAGATACTATGCACACCTAAATAACGACATGTGAAATGTTAGCTCTCATCTTTATGTTGCCTTCCATCTCTCCTCTCCACTTTTCATTTACGCTCCTCAGGATGCATGTGTCTTAAGTGTCAGCCTGCCAATTACCGTAGCCTGTGAGCATGCTAATTTGCCGTTTCCATGGTCACAGAAAAAGCTGTCAGCCTCAGTTTGTCAGATGTTATAAAAGCAAACCATCTATTAGAGCACTCAAACATGCATTTGTACTCACAGCTTGACACACAAGCATCAACACAGACACACACGTGAGCTTCTCTAAGTCAATTCAGTAAAAAGTTATCAACACTGGGAAAGTTGGGTTCAATGACATTTCCTGTTGATGTGAATTCTGTAATGCATATGTGATGGAAAAAGTCATGCATATGTGTATTTGAGTTTGTGTTGATACTGAGATTAGATATTCAACATACAATACATCACAAATAGGCAAAATGTCCAGAAGTCCACATATTTTTGGCACGAGACACATTGGCTGAGAGCAAAAATGAGATTGCACAGGAACACATAGAAAATGAATCCCAACTAAAAATTAGATTTGAGCATTTACACCTGCAGTGTGAACGTAGCCACACTGTCCTTAGATCTGGTTATAAGTTATGTTTTGAGGAAACAATCCAGACACAAGGCTCTGCCTTTCTGGAGCTTATGATCACGATCTCCAGCAGCAGGTGGAGCTGGTTGTCACAGAACTGAAAAGGTGAACAATTCGTGGACATCTTGTCCATGTTGACATAAAAAAATTCATCCCAGATCTAGAAAAAAATGGTCTTTTAACTTATGCGAGAGCTTTTATTTAAATCGCATGAGCTTTATCAACAGATGTTAACATTCATTTTAGTCATCACTTCATTTCACCAAAACTGAAAAACTGAACTCCATAATTCTATTGAAAATATAAATCCTGATTCTAATTAGAATGATAAAAATATCCATCCACCCACATCTGGATCCTTTGGGTTTTCAAATTAAAAATGAGGACAAGAAACAAAAACAATGAACCAGCCAGCAGTAAATTTGTACATTTGTGGATACAGCTGAGGCAGAAACAAAGAGATAAGGACAGGGGGAAAGAGATTAAAGGAGGAAGAATATAGGAGAATAAACTTCTCATTGCTTACTTGGGGAGAAGCAGCTACCCCTGGGAAAGTTGTATTTTTCTTTTATATGAATTAGTTTTTACTGGCTACCCAATTGAAGCATAGGCAAACACTAATGATAGTTACAGCTGAACTGCTGTTCCTCTACACAATGAGACCAACATTAGATATTAGTCCTTGAGGGGAAACAACATTTTTAATAAGGAAATCATATTTCATTTAGTTCTTTTTGCAGCTTCCACACTGCACTCGGAGCTGCCTATGAGGTTTATGTATCTCCAGCCAAGTACAACAGTCTCAACGCCAGTGACGTATTCCTTGACCATGCGAGGCTCAACTGCACAGACTGACCTCTCAGTAATCCATAAACATCTGAAACACAAACATATACACCCACACACACACACACACACACACACACACACACAAACAGAACCTAATCCCCTCTACTTCACATAGTACTAAAGACAATTGGATTGGACACTTGGAAGAACTCTATCCTTGACAGCCTCACACATGAAAATGCTGTAACTGTCAACAAAACAATAAGAAAATGACAACAAACCATAACAAATGGAACTGAACCAATGAGAGATAGAAATGTGTTTTTCAAACAGCAGGAATCTGCAGTGAAAGAAGATTCCCTCTGGCCATGGAAAGTCCAGATAGAGAGAAAAATAGCTCCATTCTTCTCTAGAAAGCATTTTCCACCTGGTTAAACCACACAGGCTACTCCAATGTGAGCTAAACAGTAAAATGTGCTCCTCAAAGAAGAGACTAGTAAGATCAAAGCAGGTACAGAGCTGCAGGAGAGCAGTAACCAAGGCAGCACAGTATGTTCTGTCTCTCCACACATGGACACCACAGTCCCAGCAACACCCAGCTCCCTCTTAGTGGCTGAAATAAGGTGCATGTAGTTGCAATGAAGCATCAGGACTTAGGGGTGTCTGACTGCTCTACATGTCCTTCAGGTGGTGTGCAAATTGGGCTGAGGTTTGCAGCTATACTGAGAGTTGGCAGCATTTGGTTGGGTTCTGTAGTGTGCGGTCTAAATTACTGAGTGACCTTTTGCTTGCTGCCTGAATTGATGGATTTGTGAAAAGGTTCTGCACTGTTGCTGACGGGTCTTCGGGATAAGGGCCAATGATGCACACCAGAAAGCAAAGCAAACGCAAAGAGAGGTCAAAAGGAAAACAATGTGGAAATATTTATGGCTTATTTGGTGTTTGGTTTCACGCTGTCTTGTCATTTTACAGTTATGACAGCTCAGACGGAGCATAACAGTTTAAGTTGGTAATTGGGTAGGAGAGAAGGTTCTCTGCGTGTGGTCTGTCATACGTCCCATCCAATCGTGAAGATGAACCTTAAAGCTCAAACTTGTCGAGCTTGTCGACATCATTCCTTTTTCTTTTTTTCTCTCTTCCCTGTTCTCACTTCATCACTCATCCCTGTGATGGTGTGAGAGTGCTTCTAAAAAGTGTCCGAGTTGACTTGCTTTGGCACCTCGTGCCATCTGGCCTCTCCCCGCTGTGGCGATACAGATCAGTGAAAGACAGCGTGTGCACATCCTCTGGTGGATTTAAGAGGATCAGCACTGGGTGGGCAAAAAACTCTGGTCAACTGTGTCTAATCAACCCAGTATTATTTAGCATTTAGTTTCTCAGAAGCACTGAGAAGAATATGAGAAGTGCACTTGAGCACTTTCCGTTCCCATTGCTGTAAAACACAGGCACTAGTTTCCCATCTCCGCTGTAAACCAACATAATTAATACTTGAGTAAACCTGGGTGTGTTTTTACTCTGTTCAGCTCCTCCATTCTCCTCTTTCTTTACACTCTCATAACGGTTCAGCACCTACAAATATACAGCTGGACTGTTTCCAGAGCTGTGGGGAATATTGACTGAATGTTAAAAAATAATGTGTCATTTTTTAGGAAAACTGCTTATTTGCCAAGAACAGGGTGAGAACACCATGCTCCTGTAAATATGAAGCTATTGCCAGCAGTCTATCAACAACAGTAAACAAGATGATACAACAAGTCTGGCTCTGCGCAAGGGTTAAAAACAGCTCACTAATTAAACTAAACTGGATGGTAATTAACAGAGTATTATTTGATGAACTAGTTTTTGGACAGATGCTGTAACATCTTATATAGGTATTTTGCTTAGTTTAGTGGTCTTAAACATCTCTATGCAAGAAAGCATATTTCCTATTATGGCAGACTATTATTGCAAATCATGAGATCTCACAAGATATAGGGTCACCTTGCGCCTTCTTTATTTCTTTCATTTTGTAACACTTTCTCTCAATTTACATTCTAAACATGACTGAATTCCCCTCTCATTATTTATACCCATTTGCTGTCTTTCCATTACGATCTCAATACCACACTTTCTCCTCCGCTCTGAGTCCTATTTTGTTACGGACACAGCCAACGGCCTTCACTCCCCTCTGTGTTCCTGTGCAATCTCATTTTCTCTCTCCTTCTGCTGGAACAGTGTGATTTGAATGCAGAACTGCAGCTTTTTCAGTCTCGCTCTAGCTGCAGGCTGTCTGTTAGATCAAGGCCTTTTGCTTTTTCATCTTTAGACAAGGAAAAGAAGAGGAGTCTCCACAGTTCCTTGACTGAATAGTGTTGGGAGCTTCCCAGCTTTTTGGCTTTGCCCAGCACATCATCAAACGGACAGTGAGAGAGAGGAAAGGAGAGAGGGAGATTGAGGCGCGATACACAGAGCTGAGATCAAGGTCCTGACGGAGGCCAGTACTCCCACTCACTCCACATCAATGACTCACAGAAAGGGTATCTGCTGGTTGGCTTATCCTCAACTGCACATTTCTATCAAACAGACAGAGCTGTAACACAGAGAATACTGTATCTCAGCTGCTGCTACGTTCAAAAACTATTTGTTACAATGCAGCATGAAAAACGCCTACATTTACATAAACCGCCTGGTGTCATGAACAGATAGATGTAAATGTGGAGCATGTTATCCTGTTTGATTAATTAATCCTAGATGATTATCTTGAGCCATGCAGCTGGACATTGAAATAAAGGCAACATGAAAGTTAAAACCAGAATGAGATTGTTGTGTGGGGAAGCTCCTAAAATGGACAAGGGCAACAAGCTGGTGGATGTAAGTGTAATTTTAGGAGTTTTCCTGCAATGTATTTCCCCTCTCTCCAAAATTCCTGTTATACTAAATTTATTATGACACATTTCTGTGTTTAAATTACAAAGTTCCATGTTTGTTGTGTATTAAAATGTGGGTGGCGTTGAGTTATTGCTCAATAAAAGTTTGTTTTTTTTGTCAGCTGGTTACTGGCTGCTGTTATCACTCTACAAGTCTGGTTTAAACAGACTCTTTAGTTTTCTGTGTTGTGTTTTTTTCTATTTAGTCTTATAATTTTATAACTATGTCTTTATCCTGATTTTGAATATACATACGGTGGAGTCGTACTAGAGTGTATTATATCAAGAGGTGTTCCTAATGTTTTTGTCATTGTATTTAAAGTGAACGAGGGGGCAAAACATTAGAGAAAATCTCTTAATATAACACACTGTGAATGCATACACCTTGGTAGTACTAGTGTATTACAGACATTTGCTCTCTCCTTCTTTCCTAACTAGCACACTAGTAAGCTGTATCTTTTAGCACCATTTTCTAAATGCCCTTACAGGTTTTACAAACTGTAAACACATATTCAGCATTGTGTTGGTTCAAAAACATCTCAAGAGCAACCACAGAGGAAATGGGCTCTAAATGTTGCTGCACTGCTGTTGTAATGAGCCTTTGGTAGAGTTCAACACATGTCATTTGTCAGAGCCACCACCCATAAAGGTCAAGTGAATGTTTCAGAGCAGCAGCAGTTTTTAAACCCCCGCAAATGACTGAACTTGTGTCTCTTAACTTGAATGATGGCGCAGAAAATGGATGAGTATAGACCATTAACTCTAAATGTACATGGGATTAAAATACAGGCTTTGGAGAATTAATTCATTTTGGATAGTATGGAGCTAAGCTAGAGGGCTGGGTCCATCTAGTGTTCGGACACAGTAATGGAAACAGTATCAATATGACAAGACAGCTTTACCGCTGTATATGTATATGCTGCATGAACATGGTGTGGTTTCCTTTGCTGAAAATACAGGCAGCAGCATGTGAATGTGCAACTCAGTATTACTTTATTCACTGTTCTCACACAGCTGTGCAGTGATGTGATATTTCTTTTATGAAATCACAAAACAGAGTAAAAAAAAAAAAAAAAAAATCTATCATCACTTAAAGAAAGTCTTTTAACCACCATTTTATTTGGCATAATTTAAAATCATCTCACTGTTAGTTCATTTATACAAATATGTTTTTGTTATATATAAAACAATTACAAACAGACTTCTACAAATCAAGTTCCCAGTGTAAAAGCGTAGTACCACGCACACGGTAGCATACAGCTCCGGGACACAGACAGAGAGCCCACAGGTGTATGTTCCACTTCAACAGCATTATCTGAGTGAAATCAGGACATGGCGGAAAAACAAGCTCACCACAGTTGACAGTTTGACATATGATGCACTTACATTCAACACTCCACACACAGATCTGGGAAATTTTCACACATCTTTTGGCACATCTCTAACCGCATCACTGTTGTTACGCAAAACCAACCTGCTCATGCTGCGCTTCGGTTTTTCTAAACTTTACACAGGCGACAATCTATTTTGACTTATTATATACCCCACTCAAAAAAGTAAATGAAAGTAACTATAGTAAAAGGGTTGCTGTTATTACTGGCCGCTATATGCACGAATGAGCAACCAGTCATTACATAAAAAACATTTTATCAAATGTATAAAAATTCTCAGATGTGACAAGGCACGATCCACCAACGCAGCTCTTGCTAACTGTATGTGCACATTGAGCTTGTGCTGTGCCTTGCCGTGCACTGCACCATGCAATGCAGGGACATAAACCACAATCTGTTAAGAGCTGTGGGCCACGAGTGTGCTGTTTCAGAAATGCGCAAAGACTTGCCATGCAAGATGTCAGTTTAGCACCTGTGTCAGAGGCCTGCAAGAGGAGTGTGTTTACTGGCAGGAACTAAGGCAGAAAACTTCTGAAAATCTTTTAAAAAAATGGAACCCAGAGTTGCCTGGAAGTGTATTTAAAAGGTCGTGTGGCACTTGCAGTACTGTAATTACCACCTTTGGGTTTGACATAAGAGCATTACTATGGTCTTTGGTTTAGATAAGGCATCTGACCAATGAAAGGCTCCTTCCACATTGTAGATAAACCGCTGTTACATGGTTAACAAGGCAGTTACGACACAGTGTCTTCGAAGACTGAATGATATTCACCAAGTGAAGACAATATAGAAAAGGTACATAGTCTAGCACAAGCCATTTAAAACATATTCTGGTATTATAT
This sequence comes from Helostoma temminkii, assembly GCA_900302695.1. Classification (NCBI taxonomy): domain Eukaryota; kingdom Metazoa; phylum Chordata; class Actinopteri; order Anabantiformes; family Helostomatidae; genus Helostoma; species Helostoma temminkii. The sequence goes on along the minus strand of OMLM01021072.1, from coordinate 16,649 downwards.
GCTATACTCAGTTATGCAGTGATCACAGTCTGCTGACTTAGATGTAAGGCGATGATGTAACTGATATGGAAAGTATTATGGAGTACTCGTTTATCAAATCTGAGTATCACAACATACAAACATCTTATTGATAGAATAAACATAAGCTATTACAAAATATATATTCAACTTTGGCCATTACCACACTCAAAGGGTAAAACATTTGAGGGGGAAAAAAAAATCATTTACAGAGTAAATTCAACATTATTAGAAAAAATACACTCTCTTTGACCCCACACTGTCAGTTATTCTTAGACATGTTTTTAATGGCACTCCATGTGAGTCTCAAGGGTTAAGACGTATACAGAGCAGAACTGTACTAAAACCTGACTTGTGATAGTGTCAGCTCAAGTCCAGTACCAAAGTGGGTTAATTTGGCACAGGCCTTATGACACCTGCTCCTCTATTACTGAACAGGGCAAATGGTCGGCTGCTTTTAATACGTCCACCTTATCTTCAAAGGCCTACTGGCTCTCCTTTTCACGGCGGTGAGAGCAGTGGGAGAGGCTGGAGAGGCAGCCTGCCAGACAGCTCAAATATGCCAGACTGAGCACAAGGGGAACTACAGCTTGAGAGTTTAACCTCTAATCTGCGCACACTGGTTAAGGGGTACTGGCATATGTCTGTGACTCATCACACCTTCTCTGCACTCAAGCTGCTTGAAATTGAAACGTGTTCACCCTCTACTTGGCTGTTTCTTACATTTAAATAGGCAAGTCAAAGCTTGGCAATGGTGATGTTGCTTGAGACTCATGAGATGGAACCTAGGTGAGAGTGTGAGGTAGTTATTTCTCTACCTGAACAAAGGCAGATCTCTTCTCTCCAGTCAAACAGGGCAGCTTGGTTGTTTGGTTTGGATGTTATTATGGCTTGTGGCAACCATGATCAGCACTTTATAAGGCAAAGCAGATAAGCTATAAATCTAGAACAGATGTAAAATTGGAAAAAAGTGTAAATATCAAAAGTTAAAATGTAAGAAAAATAGAGGAAATACGGTCTGTTGCCTCCGTTCTGGCATAGTCACTTTGGTGATGATGGCAATGGAGAGAAATCCTCCAGGAGATGAATAAGAAGCTGATGAGCTAAAAACAACATCTAAACTGCTGAAGGTGGTTTGGTTGCAGCCAGTTGACGACCTTCGTTCCTCAGCCTTCCTTTGCATCTGTGGATCTCCGTCATCTCTCTCCACAGTCCAAATCTGGGAAGTGTTTATTACAACAGCACACACTTCTTGGTGTTCTTTTTCGTGACTGGATACAACACTGCTCTCACAGCGTCAGCAAACACCTCCCTTACACCTTCCTGCAGTAGAGCAGAACACTCCATGTATTTCACAGCTCCAATTTGCTTGGCCAGGGCGTTGCCCTGCTGCTGGGTGGTAGGGGCCAGGCCCTGCTCCTTCAGCTTCTTCACCGTTTCTGCATCACTCCTCAGGTCCTTCTTGGTACCCACAAGCAGGATGGGCACATTGGGGCAGTGGTGAGACACCTCAGGGTGCCACTTGTGCCTGACATTGGCATGGGAGGAGGGGCTGCCAATGGAAAAGCATATAATGAAGACATTGGTCTGGGGATAGGAAAGAGTGCGCAGCCGGTCATACTCCTCTTGTCCTGCTGTGTCCCACAAGTTGAGGCTGACGGTGCGGCCATCCACACTCATCTGAGCACTGTAGTTGTCAAACACTGTGGGAATGTACTCTTCAGGGAAGGCATTGGTGGTATAAGAGATGAGTAGACAGGTTTTACCCACTGCCCCGTCACCCACCACCACACACTTAATGGTCTGCATCCTGCCTACGACCACTGGGGCTGCAGCACCTGACAACAAATAAATGGCACCTGGTTAATTTCTAATCACATACATTCCACGCATTGAGAGTGCTGCTGCGACAGATTCACGACCTTTACATTTTAAACGGAGCATGTAAAATTGCCAGACAATAGCTGTGTTAGCAGCGTTTACAGAAAACCAGCTTTTAGCAGACAAGCTAATCGCTGCCACAGTTAGCTCGTTGGCGTAATTAACGGCACATAGATTAACGTTAGCTAAGCTTTCAGTCGTCCGATGAGTAACAACGTCAGGCAATTTTACCGGACTGGTCCCTTAACAAAGGCCAACAAGAAAAACAGAAGCGAAACGCTAATTTTCGGGCGTTTATTGTTTCGACCTATTCACTTATAATACTAGGCGTTCCCCTACTGACTAGCATCGAGCTAAGGAACTAGCGCATTCGGTGGCTAACAAGCTAGCTAGTTAGCAAACAAGTTAGAAGTTTATTTGCAAGCCACTCCACATAATGCACGTTCCTGAACCGTTAACTCCTCAGAGGTTACTTTTAAAAATCTGTTCTGTTGTAATATATACTTCAGAAGTATTATTTAGCTGTAACCGTGAAATATGAAGGATTTTATGACTTACCGCCACTTGGCTTTCGATCTCTTTTTGCCTGGTATAGTCAATCACAGCCGCATCCGGGGAGCTGTCCATTACGTAAAACCGACGTACGGAAACAATAGAAACTGGTACTTGTAGTTTGATTTTGTGAGACTGTTTTTGTAACACTAGATGGCGTAGATAACCTGTTCCGCTGTCCTCTAAGGTCCACAATTTTCATGCAGCCAACATTAGCAAAAGAATAAAGAAAAACAAAGAATGAAAAAAACAAAACTAACAGCACCATAACAAGAATATAATATCTCATGTTTGCATGTTACGGTGGCAAAAAGGCTTCAGAATAACTGGTTTTATCGTTCGTTTATCACCTTAAATGGTGATTTCTAGCGAGTGGAGAGAACATTCCTTCAAGTGGAGGTAACAATAAAGGCAAACGCTCCATTATGAGTAAAAGCCCCGCATCCATAGCTGTACTAAAGCAGAGAGAAACTTCACTCTGTAACTATGTAAAACTGTTGAGTAGCTCTAACGATGCTTATTATTTGATGGGGAGATTTTCACTAGGTATTAATGGGGTAAAAAGTACAATAGATGAAAATAAAACGCTATTATTAGTATAATTTATCAAATTCAAATAATTAACTCCATGACAAGTGCCTTAATTAAGCAAATGTACTTGGTTGCTGCTACTGCCACTGCATGAAACATCCTCATTAACACAGGAAGCTTTTAACCTAATCATGGAGTTCACCTTTATTTTTTCCCTATTTATTTTCTGCAGGAACTTGGTTTTATACCCTTCATAGCAAAAGGTCATAAACAATCCTGTCTTTTACTTCTCTCTTTGGCCAGCACTAGTCTTAAAGCCAAACAACTTTTTCTACATCAGACATCTCATCATTACTCAATGAATTCAGATCATTGCAGAAGACACAAAGGGAGCTACAAAAGCAATCACTCTGAATCACTTGGTCCTGCAGCCCCGGAGACTGGTTAATGATGTCATACCTATACACCGAGGCAGGTTAAGAGGCCAACGTTGACCGACAACTGCACACTCAAGAACACAAAGAGGCACCAGTTTATTGCCTTTCCCAAGAGGTTTTGGCGTCACTGTGGTCTATAAAGAGAGAATTCCCACTGGGACCCTACACCCACAGCAACTCTCCACCCCAACCCCTTGCACCCCACTATTCTGCCAGGAGATTCCCCGGGACGTCTGCAGCATTTCCATGACAACAGCCACTGACAGCCTTGGGGGTGACTGCATCTCTTGACACAGTCAAGAGATGCATTAAGAGAGTAGAAAAGTTCAAACGAAGAGGGAGAGAGAAAAAAATAGGGTGACAGGGAAACGGAGGACAGCAAGAAGCAAAAGCATCACCTAATGCACAAGAGTGGGGACACTGAAAGTGACAGCAAGCACTTCTCTGAATACAAATCAGATATTTAAGTATTAAGTATATAACAGAGATAGGAACTTTAAGTTAACTTAAACAGCCCATTAATCAACAGACAACACATATCTTCAGACCACTGTTTTTATTCGGCTTCTCTTATTTACAAATCGACATAATACAGTGAATAACAAACAATGCTATTCAATAAAGTTATAATATTTTGATATAAAACAGAAATTACAGTATCATCTCCTCACGGCTTCTTCTTCAGTTTGTAAAGTGCATAAGAACAACAAGGCATCTCAACAAAAGGATGAAGGGTTCAATAGAGTACCAGGTTAAAGTGAAACAGAGAAACAGAGGGGTGAGAACCCAGTGATCACTTAGCAGAAGGGGCACAGGATTCACAACATTTGGGAAATTTCCTAAAATAAAAATAAAACATCTTTTCTATGGCAGTTTGAATCAAACTGTTCTTGAAATGACATTCTAGTCACGTAGTGTTTGCATGATTGATTCCATTTTACTAACATGAAACAAGTGTTAAACTATTCTATGTACAGTTTTATTTTTGTCATGTCCTATTGCCTGCAGAGGACACAAGCAGATGTAAAAAGAGGTAGGATTTAAATGTTTACTACTTGTAGCAGTGGGTGAAACAAATGACATAAATAGTCCCCAATGCTCCTAGTGCAGGTCTGTCTCACCTATGTAAAATCTAAGCACTCTAAACTACTTACACACTTTGTGAAAGTAATGTTTTGTGGAACTAGAGCTGACTCAGACCAGAAATTGAATAATGACTCTCACTTTTCATGAATGCCCCCGGCTATATGTTACACTGAAATCCATAAAGGATTGAATAAATTGAACAAGGCACTTATTCACTTCCATCACCTCCACAGTGGCTGAGATGCAGTAGATCGAGGCACTTTGGGACCAGGTATCCGTGAAGCTGTAGGGATTTTAGAGCTAGTGGGAGAGGGGCTTGTGCTTGTTGTCTTGGCAGTTTTATTTCGGGCAGCAGTTATGACGGCGGTGCGTATTGTCTTGGCTGTGGCAGAGGATGGGCTGCGAGCAGCTCGGGGCGGTGAGAAAACCTGACTCTCCGAGTTTGGGGCCAGTCGTTTAGACACTCGAAGAGGAGATCCTCTAATAAAGGCTGGCACGGTACCATCAGAGAGCTTTTCTGGTACAGATCTGTCTGATGACCTGCGGGTCAAGCTGAGCTTGCCTGGGGTTTGTGTATCACTTATAGTTCTCTCCCGGGTGCTGTTACTTCGTTTGACTTCTGCCTGAACAGCAGCTTGCCGAGCAACAGGAGAAGAGCGCATGGATATGCTTCGAGAAGGAGATAGCTGGCTAGCAACAGATGGGCTTGTAGGGACTTGGGCACCACTTGAATGCTCGGTTTTGGAGCGGACCCTGGGAATGCCTGTGCTGTTAGAAGGTCCGGTGCGTGACACAAGTCCCCTCTTCGCACCTATTCCACTACGCACAGGGATCTTCATAGTTCGAGCATCTTCCTTTGATGTAGGAGACCCTGGAGATGCCCCCTCTCGAAGATCAACCTCCCTCTCTTTCCTCCACTTGGAGCAGAGGCTTGGTGTGCGTCGTGGGAGAGGAGAGGTCGGAGGTGACAAGGTATCATAGGATCGGAGGCCTTTCACCAGAGTGTGGCACTCCAGGGTTTCACCAACACGAGAGTATGGCTTTGTAATCTCTTGATCGGGGCATGACAAGTCACAGTACTCCTCCGGCTGTGACTGGCTGAATTCTGGTAGACTGGAGGGCATCCAGTTCTCCTCCACAGGTGTTGATGCAACTTCTGTATCCGTCTGTTTTGTTGGAACAGCATCAGGCATCCTCATGACAGCACTCGACTCTCTTGTCTGTGGTTGTGACTGGTCTTTATCTGAAGCACTTGTGATTTGACGTGATGCTTGTGATTTGTTCTCAGATCTCTGGTACAGCCCCACAGTTGTGTCACTATGAGAAAGTATTCTGTGAGTATGAACAGACTGAGGTATGGGTTCACTGACAGTAGAGTTGTCACATCTACTCTGATGAGGGCAATTACTGTCCATTACTGGCAGGCTAAACCTGTGTCTGAGAGTTGAGGTCTGGCTTTCAATACTTCGCATAGGGGTATCAGTATTTATGGCAGCAGAGCTTGTACAGGAACTGGGTGAAGTGTTCATTGAAGCCACATGTTCAACTGAGATGTCTGTTTCCTTCATTTGGCCCTGCATCACATAAGAAATGTTGTCAGGCCCTTGTTGCATCTTGTTGAATCCATGTTTAAGCTGAGGAGGACTTAATGTAGCAATGTGTAAGTCCTGATCTGTGTCCATACTCTGGTTTGTTTTTTGTCTCGGTTGAGCACTGTTCCCGGAGCCTAGAACAGATTCTTGGTCAATGGGTGAACATGTGCCATCAGTCTCTGGAGAACTACAAAGTACTGTGGTGTTCTCATGATCAGAAGAACTGTTAGAGTGATAACTGGTTAATGTTGGGCTGGTTCCCAGCTCAGGGAAGCTTTTGGGTATTTGAAGATGCTGGGACTGTCTGCGCGAGTCCGAGCTTCTCAGGCTACGACGACTCCAAGTGTAACTCAAGTTCTTCTCCAGGAGTTTCTCCAATTCATCTGGGCTGTCTTGACTGTGAGGATCCTTGGCAAGGCTCAGGTCCAGTCCAGTACAAATGGCCAGAGAGCGACGCTTTTCCCCAATCTCACGCTGACGTGCCAGACGTTTCTGCTCCTTCAGTTCCCGCTCTGCATTCTCCTGGAGTAAAGAAAAAGACATTTTTTCATTTGCTAGTGACTCTTTTTTTTTTCTAGTTTTTCTGAGTTTCGATAAAAATAGACAGAAACATGTTGACAGACACCAGCATCTAACCTGGACAGCCCTTTGAAAGCGAAGGCAAAACAAATGGATGACCCTGCAAGCTTCTTCAAGTTTGAAAGTGCTGTCATCCTCACAGAAGAACTCCACAAGAGCCTGACTTGACATTCTCATGCCCTCCACCTCATCCTCTGCCTTCTTCAGATGCTCCTCAGCCACCTGCTCACAAATAAAAAGACATTTTTCCATGTCATCTTTTCTGCATCTAAAAATGGTTATACTTTGAATCAGAGCTTGGCTGGTGTGTCAAACATTTAATTGAAAATAAAAACTCTTAAAGAGTATTTTGTATACCTCCAGGAAAGGTTGTGTGTGCTGCTGAATCTCTGCCTCAGTCTGAATGTTTGCCTTCAGGGTAACCACTCTGCTTTTTAACTTAGATAAGTCCTCCAGCACAGACTCCTCAGACAACCTTCAGAGAAGGAGAAGACATACTTTTAATACATTACCATATTAAGAGCTGTATAGGAATAGCCGTTTAAAGTGACTCGAGAAAGGTCTCACAACCAAATAAAACTAGAAACGCAATCAAAGATATCACAAATAACTACAGACCAAATAAGAACAGAAACAGTCCTAATTCATGTACATTATGTTTGTTTTGGTTGTATACAGATCTTAGTAAGAAGGGCTTGTATGTCGCCTCAGATTCAGCCACTGTGGGATTTCTGGGATCTGAGTTTTTAGACTGACCTGGAGGCGGAGCCAACATGGCCTAGTTGGCTCGGAAACGACAGTAAACTCTGGTCTTTTTTCACAGCTTCCTGTTGAGACAAACACAAATGATTATCCACCTTCTGTTTCAAAAGAAGCAAGACGTCATTTGCTAATGTTGACACTCTTCTGTGAACAGTTTGTGTCGAGAAACAATGGTTCTTTGCAAAAATTACTAATACTATAATAGTATAAAGTATAAAAATACTAATGCACTGAAAATATTTTCAGGCAGCAGTATTAACACATTTATTTTCAGGCTCCACCTTCTCACAACTTTATACACATACAGTCTGTATCAGTGCTTAGGTTTTCAAAAGAAGACAGTGATGTAAATTTTTGTTTTCTAAAGTTATAGGTTGTACCTCACCTTCACTCTCTTTAAATACAAAATCCCTTTGTATTAAATATGTATTTACTTCTGCTTCTGGTGAATATTCCCTTATTACATTTTAATTTCAGCTCTTACCATAGCTACAAAATGAAGCAGATTCATCCCTGGCTTATTGGCTTTAGTGTCAGCCAGCTTGAGCAGTGATGAAATTCGGAATCCAGCAGCATTTCCTGCATATCCACCCTGAGAAATCATGTGCAAGGTCAGAATAACTTATGCAAACATGCAACATGTGCCAGCTTTAAACAAACAATTATACAAAACAGGTGCCGGTCAGAGTGACGCCAATAAATACCTACCCCAGGTGAGTGCACACACATAAAACAATTAAAACAAACTAGTTCTGTTTTGTCAGACTGAATAATGTAAAAGAAGCACTCACAGCATTCATATAGTTCCCAGCTCTCAGTACCAAACGAAGGATGGAGTGTAACTCAGGACAGCTCAGCAGTTCTGTTAAACAGATTCAATATTCAGATTCAATACTGTATTTCAAATTTAATCAGTATTAATGAGCAGTGGATACCAAAGAAATCCTAAAAAGAGTCATCAACTTTGTATTGGATAGCTTAGTCCAACAGATAAAAAAACTAAAAAATAACTCACAGCAGTTTTCTTATCTTTAAGTTATTCTGAAGTCTCACTGTGTTGTAACATTTTATTCTGTGGCACAGACATCGCCACAGCAGACAACTTCTACATAGGAACATTCCTAGGAGGCCTTTATAGTGGTGGAGTACACAATTGTTTCTTTACCTCTGGCCGCCTCCCTCAGACATCTGGCTGCCACACACAGAGAGGTCACAGCAGGGTCAAACTCTTGTTGCAGGATCATGGCATCCAGACGAAGACGAAAACTAAGGACAGAGAAGGACGGATGGATGAATGCACAGGTGAATGATGTTAGACACTTGATCAGTCATCAGTTAAACAAGCAGGAAGTGAAGCAAGTGAGCAGGACAAGTGT
>OMLM01021071.1:53962-65632 GCA_900302695.1 Helostoma temminkii | reverse complement strand
TGTATTATTAAGGAACTTATTTTTTTGCTGTGTTTGCTGGGTTGTGGTGATTTAATTGTGCTGTTATTGTGCTATTCCACTGGCACTGTTCTTTATATGGTAACTGCTGAATGCAGCTCCGACTGTAAAGCCTAATAATAATAATAATAATAATAATAATAATAATAATAAAATACAGAGGCATAAAAGGATCTAATTTGAGGCAACAGAATAAGGGGAAGCTTTTCATGATATTTTCTCTATGATGGTTTAATTGACAAAACTTTTGGTGTTTTTAACGATGCACTGTCAACAGACTTCAGCAGGATGTGGTTTGGCTCTTGGTAGATTCTAACTTTTCCATGAATTATTTTGTTTCTGTGAACTGAATGAGTCAATTAATTCCAGAAAAGTAGCACAGAGTCTGGCGAGATTTTCATTTCACCAGACACTCTGTTGAAAAGAAAATCCTTATTTTCTCCATTTTCTGTGCAGTTATCCCTCAGCTGCTCTTATTCTAGTTCTCAGTCTGTAAGCTGGCACAGATTAGTTGATTTATTCATTACAGAGGGTGTCTGTTGTGGATTGCTCAGCTTATCCAGTGTGATTAATGTTGGGTTCGGTAACTACCAAAGCAAATACAGATTGGTCTTTTAAGGAGTCTTTTCCACCAAGGGATGCATTGGAGAGATATAGTTACAATATGTCACATGCTGTGTGTTGTTTAGAGTTTGTCTGTTAATGTTTTGTCCATGAACGGATAAAGCCACTAAGGTCCCAATTATTACTGGATTGCTGTGTTAGTGCAGCTTCACTATGGTGACATCCCAAGAGAAACTGAATAATTCAACTTTCTTTTTTCAGTGATTTGGAATTACAAGAAACAGCACAATAATGTTATAATACACTAATTTGCTCATCTGGAGAAGGACAAAATTTTCTGTTGTAGCCTGCATACTCAATGAACAGGGGATACATTCTGCACTGACTATGATTCTATGTATGTATAAACAATGCAAAAGGTTTTATTCCATGAAGATTTTTGCCTCTGGTTGGTTTCTTTCTGCCAACTCTGGTTTGATTTATTCATTGTTGATACAAAATATTATGCAGGTGAGGTCTGCTGATTCTCCAGTATGTTTAAATTTGTAGTAAAACTGAGACTTACACACACATTCACATTTAAAATCCTCTATTTTGTGACATGGATATATCACTTGTAATTCCCTTCTACACTGTGTATGTGTGTACATGTTTTGCTCGTCTATGGGCACACTCTTGCTGGTGTGTGCGCATTCATGAATACTCACATATGTATGCACATGAAGCATCTACACTGTTTCAGCTCAGTGTTAGTATTGGACATGGGCAATTCCCTGAGGCAAGGATCCGCTCTCCACCCAAACAATGAGGTGCAGCTTTTGCTCTCTCGGTGAACGTTCAGGAGGTCAGCTCCAAGCTGTTGACATTGCTCCCTGGTTGCCTGTAGTTCTGGGCAGAGCCTCATTATCACATGGTCTGTTTGGAAGAGAGTGGGCTTCGTTAGGAAGCAGCTGTCACTGCTGAGGGGGCGCAGGCAAAGGGAAAGAGCAGATAAAGTAGAGCCTACTCTGTGGTCCATTCACAGTGGCGCTTAAGGGCCAGTTGGCTGTAGTGTTAAAGTCTGCTTCTGTGTGTGCATGTGCAGTTCCGGCCTGTGTGTGTGTGTTCTTGCATGTAAGTGTGATGTTAATCCTGCAATAAGTCCTGCAGTAGTTTTGCTTGTTACAACGCTTCTGTCATAGACTCTCTGCATGCTGGAATAATCATTTACTGTTTTTTTTTAAAGTCTACATCAGTATAAAATGTACTTCATAATTTACAATATATAATTGACATAAGAGGAACTTTGACATGAATACAGTGTTTACATGAAAACATATGCTGCACAGGGGTTAGGCATATTTTGATGTCAAAGGACAAAGGATATAGACGGAATAAACATTGTTCTTATGTTTCCAGTCTGATTTATGTCCTGAGTTACATTTGCGCCATAATTGCTTGACTTGAAACTAATTCATCTGTGTCAGAGTTCAAAGCATCTCTTTCACAGTGGAAAAAGTTATTGAAAGATGCTCAAGTTTACAAGCAGAAAAGAATAAGAATAAAAGGACAGACTGTATTTGAGATAAGGAACGGAGGAAGAAAGATTTTAAATGCAGAAAGTTTTTTCAAACATTATGGGGAAGCAAGATGAAATGTATAGTGGAGGTCTGCAGCATGTGTCAGGTTTCATGTCTGCCACACTAGATCAGTGACCAGAGCTAATGAGATGCTACATGCTGCCTGGGACTTGAGCTGGAAAACTGCTGTTCTGGTGCACATTAGAATCTGGGGAATTCCAAAAATCTAGCATCTGGTGAAAAACAGAGCAGCCCTCTGTGGCACAGCGGTCATTAACTTCTGGGATTTACTGAGATACGATACCCTGTTGAGAAAAAGTTTCCACACTGATGAGAACAGTTTTTCCAACTTTACCAATTTTCTGCCCAGCGGAAGCAACACGAGTCAGGAAAAGAAGCTGCCTATGCCGTTCTATTAGGAAAATGTAATGGATATTAAATGATGACAGATGTAGTAAAAGAAGTATGTGAGCCACAATGGAGCGGATTAACAGATCAGCAAGTTGTAGAAAAAGTAAAAAGAGTGATAGGGTGTCGATTTGGGAAAGTTGAGGCACGACTTACTGAATTTCTGATATCATACATAAAAGAATTATTCAAAACAGAATTTGTCAGCATGGGAGCAAAGCTAATTTGACGTACAGTATTTTTTTGGTTGTCAGTTTATTTAGTTTTACATACAACACAAACAAACAAATATAACCTTTATTTATTTTAAAGTATTTTGAGAGCGTTTTCCCTAGAGAGCTGAAAGTAGCAAGAATAAATGCACTTTTTTTCTTTGCATGAGTGGTCCCACTGGGAATCAGACCCCTATGTCTAGTACAGTTTGCAGTGTACTCTGCCTACTGATGTATGCAGAACCACACTGACATTACCAGTTTTAAATTTCAGTCAGGATTGACACCTGTCACGAGGCATACTGCTGAAAGTCCAAGCATATCTGAGAAGACTTTTAAAGACTGTAATCAATGACAACACAGATGTTCCATTAAAACCTGTTAGCCAAATTGAGATTCTATATAGAAAAATAAACAGTATCTGTGTTGATAATTTTCTTGTCTTCAGCAAAAATGCCAAAAATTCTTTTGCATTCTCTGCTTCCAGCTTCTCAAGTGTGAGATCATATTAAACTGGTCTGGACAACAGAAGACAATTGATAACTTCACCTGTGTGATATTACTTTTGACATTCTTCATGATTTATTGAGATTTTAGAGATAAAATATTTTTATTGATGAGTCTTGAAAACAATGAGAGGATTAATCTGCAGTGAAATTAATTGTTAGTTATGTGCCTTATTAAATCAACTTTTTAAGAAGTAATCAATTTTGTTGACATTTAGATATACATTTTTTAAGAAATAGTCAAATTGAATCCTGTCCTACTTTGACACCACAAAATCCAAAAGTCAGATGAGCAGACAATAAACTGTATTTCTTTGCCTTAGTCAAAATAAAGTAAGTGATTTTTTTTTTAAAGTAATTTCCCACAATTTAACAGTTCAAAGTGTTATAATGACACCAATTCACTAAAGTGGTCATGACTCAGATGAGAGTGGATTAAAGTTCACCCCACGGCCTCACCCAGTCACCAAAACACAGTTCTGACTTGATAACTAAGGTAATCCATCAGAAGAACAAGTGGCCTAGGAAACATTCATCATTGTTTTAAGTCTGCAAGACCAGTCGCTCAGTCACTGAACTGCTGCTGCTTAGTCGATAGGGATCTCTAATAACAATTTCGAGGCACCCTGATGATATTGATTTCAGTGAACAAACATTTCACTTTGATCATTATGATCCCAGGCTTGCAGCACACTTCCTGGGGCTTCTCCTCATGTGAGGCTTACGATTGTTTTTCGAATGGCAATCTATAGTGATGGTTGCTACGTTGACTGTGTTTGACCAAAGCAGAGTGAGATTGTATTTAAATTCTAGAAATATGCAAACAAGGGATGTCACAATACCAGTTGATACCATTACCACTGAAATTCTATGATGCTTAGCAAGATGCTTAGCATTAAGTAAGTTTGAGGTGTCTCCCTCTGTGTTTTTTGAGACCATATTTGTAGACCAGCTGTTGGTAACTTGGTGCATAAAAAAATGAAACTCAAACTCAAACAGCTCCACCAAAGTTTTTTTTTTCCAGAAGTCACAGCAGTCTGGCAGACCTGTTGCTGCAGCTGTTCCATCCCACGTATTGTTGTTAGCATTAATGTCCTTCTTCTCTTAGCATTTAATATCAGACTACACTACGTTCATCAGTGCCAGACAAATCGCAGTCTGTCACAACAACTGAGAAACAACCACAGAAAACAAGTACCATCACAGAATTTTGGTATCGACTGGACATCCCAAAGGCATATAATGTAACCACCAGAATTTGCATTTATATTATATAATTGGAAGATTAGGCCACCTATCCTATAGGCCTAGGATGTAATGTAGATTTGCATCCATGTCAAAAATAATCTGTCTCATAATCAAAGGTTTGTTTGAAATTGTTTTGAAATGTCTATCAACAATTCATTAATGCCAAATAGGGATCCATGATAACTGTTATGAAGGTAAAGGATCAGATTGTTAAATTAACATACTGGTTAAATAACGGTATACTAGCATCACTGTTGTCTGTAGAGTACAGACCAAGCAGGAGTAGGGAACAGGACAAAGTGCAGCGCTTGAGGGGAAACGCACTCTAATGTTGCTGCTAATTAAAGTCATACACATATACAAGCTAGATCATTAAATTTACAATGTTTGGCTGACATCGTCAGTGGCACACGATAGTTGAGTCAACATAGCCAAATGAAAAGCTAAGGAGTAAGATGTGATATATTATTAAAATAAATCTTATTGGGAAACTGCATTTTGAATTTCCACGCACTTTGATGCCATTGATTTTAGTCGACAGACATTTCGCTTTGATCATTATGATCCCAGGCAGGCAGCACAATTCCCAGGGCTTCTTCTCATGAGAGGCTTACAATTGGTCTTCAAATGGCAATCTAGTGATGGCTGCCACATTGACTGTGTTTGTCCACAGTAGAGGGAGAAACTGAATTGTATTTGATGAAAAGAAATACACAAACAAGTTAACATTCAAGAAAAGGTTTAGTGGCATTTTTTAAATGTGGATCTAAAATTCATCTTCTGTTCTCACTGCATGTCCAGACTTGTTGCCAGCTTGAGCCAATTTTCTTTATCCTTCCTATTCCTCAAAATGGCTCATTAATTTCCACTGCTCCCATTGGTTAGTGTTATTGTTCACCAAACCAATATTATATAATAAGTTGAAGAACACAGACAGAGCTTTGGAGACTAATTAGAAGTCTTCAAACTTAAAAATCAGTTCAAAGTCTTGGTGTTGTCAACACAGCAGCAGTGACCCTGGGTCTCATTGAATGTGTCTAAGTGTCTATTAATGTTCCTTGTGTTGTGTTTAGAGAAGGGGAGGCACAGGAACAGTGGCTGATGGATGAGAAACATTAGACGCCCGGCAGGCACTGAACTCCAATATAATGCAGTCATATGGCTGTTTTTTCTTTGGTGTACTTCATTACATTTCTCTTTGGTGGAATATGTTTCTGTTTAAATAATTTATTTTTCCCTTTCTACCATGTTTCTCTAAAAAATCAATTGGTGGCTTTCTTCAGAGATAAGCATGCCTTATTAATGTTAGATTTTTATCGTGCAAGAAGGACCACCAGCACTGCTGCAGAGTCTGCTGATAATTGACATTTTCTCTAGATGAGGGTATTTATCATCCTATCATTGTCCATGGGAGGCCCCAGAACTGACCATACCCATTCAATGCTCTGAGAAAGAAGCTGGGATTCTGTGCTATGTGTCCAGTGTGCTATGCAGTATTCATGTTTCCTCATGAAAGGAAAAAGTTTGTCTCCTAAGAGAGAGAAGAAGGATTTCCATTGCAAAGCAAGTATGGAGCAGAATAATACAGATTGAATGTGGGCTTTAGAAAAGGTGATATGCACAAAGTGACCTTTAAATCTCATTCTTCTTTGAATGACTTGGGAGGTGCCTTTCAGCCACACTTAAGTACACATGGAGCAATTCGACCAATATCCCTCCTCCAGAGGACACTGGATATTAGAAGCATCCACGGCAGCTGACAGTGATAATAGCATACAGACCAGTGGACCAGTGACAGAGCAATGTGACTTTCACCATCAGAATTTGCATTTATATTACATAATTGGAGCATTAGGAGCTTGAATTACATTGTTTTGTGCATTTCATGTAATCAGAGATTTGTTTGTAAAGAAAGCCCTACACTAACAATGAGGGAATGCCATTTAGGGGGCTCATTTTGAGTTTCCATGATAACTTTGATAACATCACTACCATGATAAGAGGGGAAAGGACCAGATTGTTAAAAACAAAGCAGCTTTTTCAGAGAAATTGGTTTAATAATGGTATAAAATTGTCACTATTGTCAGTGCAGTACAGACCTAGCTGAAGTGACCCTTAAACAGGACAAAGCGTAGTATTTGAAGAGAGAAGCACTCTAATCAAATACAAGACATGTGCCATCCCAGTCATCCATTTTACACTGTAATGTTAGTGGCACACAATATTAGATGCAGCACAGCTTATCCAATAGCTAAGAAGTAAAATGTGATATATTACTGAAATAAATCTTATTGGGGAAATGTATTTTGAATTACATCACTGCTACAGCATTTGACACACTTCATTTCATCCTCATCTGTCAAGTTTAGTATCAGATGGTGGTAGATGTGCATGGCTTAATGGAGGGGACATGATAACTTGTAAAGTTAGAATACTGTCTGAGTAACTCCACGTCACTACTTTTTTTCCCCCTCAGTGTTCAGTGCAGCAGTGGTTTATTTCTTTAATGCAATCTAAGTGAACTCAATAAAGTGTTATACACTCTCAGCAGTTGAGATAAGGATGTGGTGATAGGAATACAATCCTGGTTGCAGTAGTGCTGGACCCTGTCTGATACTGTACATAATTATAATAATGATAATAATTATTTGGGAAACCTTTATATAACTCATATATAACCTATAATATATAACTCAGGTTTTAGGTTAGAACTGTCTGAAAGGTGATAATTCTACTATATGTTCATTATTGTCTTAGTGGGTAGTGGAGTCTTACTGAAGTGCATTATGTCAAGAGGTGGTTCTAATGTTTTGGCCCCTTCAATTATTTTAAATAGGGTGCCCAAAACATTGTGACCTATGATTCTACCACCCTCTATGACTTTAATAATAAATATATAGTATAATTATCAACTTTTAGACTGTTCAAACTTAAAAACTGAGAAAATTATAACTTTGTGACCGTAGAATTCACAGCAGAGCTACTGTATTGGATTGCATCAGATTTTACAGGTGTACCTAATAATGTGACCAATGAGTGTATATATAAATATAAAATGTCTTGAAAGAGTGTCCTGTTTGCCTAATTCCATCACATGGGAAGTCAAAAGAAATCCACTACCGTAGGGCTGAAATGATTCCTCTCGAAACTCGAATAACTTGATTACTAAAAACATATTACTAAACATTGTTGATTCAATCCATTTATTTGTATACACTACACTGTAACTCACTGATTATTGCTGTCACACAACATGCAACGCTGTGGCGTGGATTGCAAAATGGAAAAAGAAAGAAAACCACAGACGGTGTCAAAATTCTTGGATCAGGTCAAGTTGGAAAAATCAGAGATAATGTAGAGATAATGTGCTGTTGCAGTACTGAGCTTTGCATGTGCAGCTTTGCAAAATTGCACCAAACAAGACAGTGATCTGTGTTGACTCTTGTTCCTACCTTTCTGTCCACTTGGTTCTGCCTCCTGTAAATGCCACAAAGCCTTCAAGAAGACAGCAATGACTGACTTTTTGAGATTGCGTTGTGTGTGTGTCTGTGTGACTTTGATTGTTAAAACAATAACTAGCTTTAAATGATTATTCTTGGATTTAGCCTTGGGGTTTTCCTTTGAAGGCTGCTTTTGTTGTTAAAAAAATTTGTGCAAACCAGGGAGCTGTCTGTGAAAGAAAGACAAGCCATTGTTAATCGACCCAGAAATACTCTTTATCAGGAGTAAGAAATGGAAAGCCAATATAAAATTTGCAAATTTTAAAGCACAGAGATGCACAAGTTTTTGGACAAAGTTTTTATTGACTAAGAAGACCAAGATTAACCTCAACCAGAGTGATGTAAATACCATAGTGTGGAAGTAGAAGAAATCAGCTCATGATCCAAACCATACAAAAACAGTACAAATTTACAGTGATATACATTAATGCTAATTGAGAGGCGCTTCGTCATGTCGCAAGACAATGATGCAGACAAACTGGTAACTCAACAAAGGGCTTCATCATAGGTAAAAGTAAAATGTTTTAGGCTGGATAAATCAACCATCAGACTTTAACCCTACTCGACATACATTTCACCTATGAATAGAAGATTGGTGGGGGAAAACCCTCAAAACAAACAGCAACTTTGTTTAATGTACTGTATTAGTAAATTAGTAGAATATCATCAAATAAAAGCTGAAAATGTGAACTTTTGTCTCTGGTCCATCTTTTAATCTTAAACAAAAATGTCAGTGTATAGCAAACATAAATGAATTGACCTTGCCATTCCAATGCTTTTAGATAGGACTGCACATTATAATCATTAAGATTTTTTTTAAAACGCCTTTCTAAATTCACAACAATAAAACATGAAAGGGTGAAACGTTAAATTAATCATCTCTTGCCAACAGATACAGCTGTTGGATTTTGAGGTTGTTGGCTGTCCTGTTTTTTTTCCTTCTGTTGCTGCTCTTTGGTACATGGAACTACTGTGATCCAACACACTGCTATGGTTCAGCTGTAATTTGCTGTAATAAATATGTCTTATCACCTTACACAGCATCCACGAACATTGTCATGACTGTGCATGTGTAAGAGGATGTAAAATATTTTGTTTTCTCTGTCTGACATACAAAATCACATCATGGACCCCTGATATAAGACTTCATTAGAATTGCATTCATTTAACCCTGCATAAACAACTCTACACTGCGTCAACAATGTGAGTGAACTTATTTGTGTCTGCCCGCTGCATCACTCATCAAAGCTATTCATGCTGGCAGTAAAACTTTATTATATAGTATTAATTGATTATAATAAAAAGCTAGACCCAGCTATTTGCCAAACATAGATCACACAGTCAACATCTGGCATTCATTGGCCTAATTATTGCAAGTAATGAGATGCTAATTTCAACACTCATACTGCATGCATGAGCGGCCAGATTCATGTGAAACAGAACTTTATGACAAAACTAATAAATAAAACATCTTACTGGTGGTAAACATTAAGCAACTGAGGGAAAGAAAACAAAATGGTGAGGAACATCGAGCCCAGTGATTAACAGTACTTTTACATAATCACGCCTGTGCCTGAAGGATGGGTTTTTTTTGTTGTTTTTTTTTTTTTTGCCCCACTGTTTACTGGTTTATGAGGAAAGTGATGGGCCATTTCATTAGCTCAACAGTAATTAATGCACAAAATTAAGCAGCCTTTGATCAATTGCTGGGGCCAGTGTTGTCAGAGCTTTCATTATTTAACTATGAAATCCACACTGAAGTACTGAAACAGTTATGCTAAAAAGTTTGTCTCAGCATATTAACGTGAGATACAGTAGAATTAGTACCGTATCAGATTTTCATTAACGTTTCCTTGGTTTCTGTGTGTCACAATAATGCATAATGTGCAGTTGTTCTGAGATCTGAGATCTGCGTCCTGGGAAATAAATTGGCTCAGTGCTGCAGTCTAAAAATTGGCTGTGATATCTTTGCCAGTAAGGCCTGAGTCTTCCCAGTCTGCATTAAGAATAGCTCTCAGGGGGCAATTCCTCACAGCAAGATAAATGAGTTAACCAGCAACCTGTTATTCGTCAACACACATTAACGCTATAGCTTTGCTAGCTTCATCTACCTGTTGATAAGGCACTGGTAGGCACCCATTATTTGTAATAGCTACCATCTGTAATGGCATTTATATTAGAGATACACAATAAAGGAACAAGTGGTAATAAAGATTAATGAGATCAAACACAGAAAGACAAAGAGATCCAAAGACCATTCTCACATCGCTTAATGAATAGTCCCATAAACACTGTCCTGAGTATCAGTATTTGTCTCTCAAAGAGAGACCCCAGCTTATTTGTTCAAGATATAAAGTAAGGCTGTGCGTACACTTGCACATTACTCAGTTTGGCCTGCAATAGAAGGATAAATATTGATATGTATATTATACAATATCTACAGTAGTTCAGACATGGATCATCATTACATTAAAGAGAACTTATAAAGGCAGGAAAATATAGATGGTACCAAGATAGAAAATATAAACTCTACAAAAAACCCATTGCAGAGATGTTCACAGTTCTTGGTGTCACTGTGATCACAGTTTTTGCTGATAGTAAGAGGTGAAGAGGAGGTGTTGCAGACATTAGTAAATCAAGTACTGTACTGTAAGCTGAACTTTACATTGCCCAATGTGGTATGAATGAAGCTGTAGCATTTCTTCCTGTTTTTTTGTCAGCATTTAAAGAATAAAACACACACACGAATATCAACCATAACGTATGCACGTCTTTCTTAAATACAGAAAATGGTCTCATAATTATAATTTGATGTTTTTCTTTGTTTGTTACATGGACTGATTAGGACAGAAGAACACAGTCTCGAGATTAATTCATATGGGCCAGTTCTCCTATATAACCCATAGTAAAAGACAACATTTTCTCTCTTTACTCTCGGTATGGGCCCAGCTCTGATAACTTCAGCTTTATTGGCCAAGATTTTAGATCTTTGCAGCCGAGGTGTATGCCAAAGCTGGACAAACAAAACCATCTGCATGGCTTGAAACCATTAAAGATAAGGAAAGAATGTATGTTTTTTATAATTCGGGGTGACTCAACCTTTTTTCTTTGTTCGAAAACAGATTTTATGTTTGTAAAGTATAAAATAGTTCTTGACAAGGCCAGATTTCATATGAGCAGCTAAAAAGCTTTTTAAAAGTCTGAGTAGCCCTTTCTATCTTACTGAAGTCTTTACCGCTTGATCTCCAACTCTGTGGAGAAAGCAGATTTAAATTGATGTGACGAATGTAAAACACGACCAACTGTCAGATGTAAGCCAGTCACTGCTAGTGTACTTGTACCCTCCACTTCCAAGGCATAATGATGCATAGCCATCACACTTAAGCCCAGTCTAGTCAGTGTAGTGCCTACATATAGAAAAGGTGTCAGTTGCAGTGAGGGAAATTATGCAGTCCACTAGTTCTTGTCTAGCGTGGCATCTCAGCTGCACTGTGCTTTCCCTGAAGAGGAGATGACGTGTTTATGCGTAATTCCCCTGATGGGGCTTACACCTAGGAATACAGACTTTACCCCAGACTTGTCTGCTGAGGGAAATCTTAAAGAAAAAAAGTATTATATAGTAGTAAGTATATATAAAATATCTTATTTTAAAAAT
>OMLM01021071.1:27928-46466 GCA_900302695.1 Helostoma temminkii | reverse complement strand
AAATCATGTAATATTAATGTATTATACATTACATATATACTTTCACCTTGATAGAAATTCCACTACTGTACATCTATTGACTTGTGCTGTTAACATTTTCTTATATAAGGAATCAGTTTGTAGTGAGCTCAGAAAGCTGTTTTAAAGTTCAGGTAATTCACCAGAAATAGTCAAAATGGAAAGTAATGAGTTTATTCTGTGGTTATTTCTTATTCCCGAGGATGAGTTCACCTTACCTTTAGAAATATGATAAAAATGAACAAGACAATACTTTGAAATTGCATGAACTGAAAGCTACAAAAAAATTATATATTTATAATATCAGCTCAGTACATCAATGGGATGTACCGAGCTACAATACTGAATACGTATGACAGAACACTGGGACCTGCATGACTTTTGCTTATGATTGCTTTAACCAGTGCACCTGAATTGCAAATTTGAAGGATGTGTGTCTCTGTGTTCTAGTACATTGCTGTGTGTGTGTATGAGGTAGGAAATGCGTGTCAGCGTCTGAGACACTGTGGGTCTCTTGAAGTGTCAAGGAATACAGCTGCTGGTATAATTGACTGGAAAGATTTTATTTCACTGTAACACGAAGAAAGACAAGCAACTCAGACACCTTGTGGAGTCATACGTCGAGTGGACAAGTTAAGTTTTGTCATGGTTACACACACACACACACACACACACACACACACACAACTGTCTTCAATTGATTTTTACATGTATGGAAATTGCCACTGTTGCCCACTATCTCCACTTTCTCAAAATGTTAATTTTGAGCCTTATCTCTGAATGCTAAATATAAGTACTCTAACTATGAGCTAAGATAGTGTTAGGCCCATGGGAAGACACAAATATTAGAATATCAGAGTGACATTGTGAACCAGCATGTAGAGGCAAGGAACAAAAGAAAGTTGGCCCCCAGAGAGAAACCATAGTGAGGTGTTCTTATAGGCCCTATCAGATCCTGCTACTGGTGAGACAGACAGATTGTGAGAAGACGTTGGAAATGTTACAATTTTATAGTGAAAAGAATGTCTACCTGTATCTCTCATTCTAGTTTTGAACTTTGATTATATTCCATGTTCCATGAAATCCCCAAAAAAGCAAATCCAATCTTTTCCAATCCAATTCTTGGTTCTTTTTAGACATTTTAATGTTTTTTAGTTATTTGTGAAGGTTTGTAAGATAGCCACTAACCTATAATTTGCAGTTGTTATATTTTGGCAGCAATCATATTTCGGTCTTTCTGTGTGTATGTTTGTGTGTTTGTCTGTGTGTATGAGCATGTGTTGTAAAGCACAAACAGTTTAATCATGCCTGCAGACCCTAATGCAGCATTTCAGAGCAGCAACCCAGTGCACTAAGGCCTGTCTGGGGAGCCTGGACTCCCAGCTGCGTCTCACATGAGCAGTCCAGTAAAATTAGTTGATGATTGATCCCACTCTAGTGGGAGTGGAATGTTTTTCTTTTTCTTACTCCTAAATAGATATTGTATTCAAATAGAAGAACAACCATTGACTTTGTAATCCCTGTGCAATTGAAGCTGACAAGCAGGAAAAGTCAAGTGTTGTATTTGTCTGTGTGCCACGCTTATCTCCTCTGGTCCCCACAGGCCTGGCTTGTCGATGTCTGTAGCTTGAAGCTACGCTTAGCTGTCTCTGATATTAAAGAGCACTATCTCCGAGGTGGCCATTTGGCAAGACAGGTTTCTTTTCATTCCATCTAAAACTCTCTTTGCCATAATATTGCGAGCGATTTTACCATGTCAAGCTGATGTTATATTCTCCAGAATATAGTAGTTTTTATCTCTTTTTATATGAATTCCACTTGTTTCTTTGTGTAGCTTCATTAAAAATATATATGGCGGCAGTATTGTAATGCACTGTGTTGCATTGCAATATTTTATATTTTTAAAACTACAATAAGGTGTACTGGTAAACTCTTAACAATGAATAAATACATTCTTAAATAATTATGCTGATTATATTTAGTGCTAGGCTATAAAAGATTTTAATGAAGGGTTCTAATTATTTTGATGAAATGCAAAGGTTATTTCAGTCTTTTGAAATGCTGCATTAAAATCAGTTGCCCTGCATGCACCAATTAAGCAGTAATTACAAAAGCATCCAGTTTTATCTCTACTTGCGTGAGTCCGGTGGTCTGTTATGTACTTATTAAAGTGAATTATCTCTGATAATCATTCTAATCGGGGTTCAGCTCATGTTAGCAGGCTTCCTGCTGGGTGCTAATGTCTAATTACGCTGGAGCATGTCTTGATGGGAAGGGTGCCCCGCAGCCCTCCAGCTCCATGTTCTGCGATGCCTCTCTATCCTTGTCTAATCACACACTGGACTGTCAAGTGCACATCATGGACAATCACTAATGATAAGCAGTTGATCAAAGCATCCAGGAAAAAAAACCTTGATCAAAAGGACTATGAGATGTGGACAGGGAGTACATTCATGTGAGATCATATTTTTACCCTGAAGATGACCTTGATACCCTGAAGATGAGTCATCCATACACTTTACTACTGCTGTGCGTGTGAAATAATTCATGTGTGCCCATCTGTGTGCACATGTATAGGATAGAGAGAGGCCAAAGGTAGATGTGTTGCTGGGACATGTGCATAGGTGCACACACTCGGCAGGCAGTCAGCTATGCTATGCAGTTATAAAGAGAAGTTGCTATAAAGTCTCATTTAGTTCAACTGCTGCTGACTGAAATAAAAGAATGGCTCTTACATATACATGTTCCTACAAGTAATGAGCAGTGCAAAAAATGTATTTACTTTAATATTTTAAGCAATCCATCATTACAGAGACAGCCAGTGCGCATATTCATGCATATTAAAAATATTAAAAATTTGAATTTTTATTTATTTTTTTTGTCTGGGACAGCAATGTGTGTTTCACCTACTGTTGTCTTTCATGAAAATAAATTGAGTGGAAATCCGCTTCCAAGGTTGGTCATTACCAGGGCTAGGTAGAGTGATTTCATGGCAGCAGATTGGAAAATGGCCCTTTGTAGCAACTCCATTTACATAGAGAAATGCTGATGGTTCACAATAACAAATGTGCCATAGTCGACAGAGAGCTGCTCTACCCGTTGTCTTTCACTGACACTTGATAGTAGTGCATGTACAATTATGCATAATGCACTAATGGCGGTTTCTCATAACTGTCAGAGAAGCTGTGGGTAAAGTGTTTCCTTTGCAGACAACTTGATGCTAGGTCTACCGCCGGCACGTTTTGATTTTGCTGACGCCAGTACCCTTGACAACAAAATAGCATTGTATCAGCTGAACATCCGCCTCGGCCATCCTTGCAAAGTTATTGAAAGAATAAGTTTTAAAATTGCTTATTGTGAGTGTAGTGTCACACGTTTTCTGTGAGCTTAAAAGTAAGAAAACAAACAGTTAAATATTTGTATGTTAAATGTTTGCTTTTATTAAACACAGTTCTTATTTAGTGGAGATTAAAAATCCCTGTTTGACAAACTTAGAGGGTGATGTTTCTGGAACTGCGGGGAGCGAAGCAGACATCAGCACAACATTAAAGTATTTATGGAGATATATATTTCATGCTGACTGGTCCTTAAGGACTAGAGCAGGACACATTAATGGGGAGAAGCAACCATTACAACAACAAGCTGATGAAAAATTGATTATGTTTTCTTGCTTAACTCTGTTAACTATGCGAGAAGGTAATTAGCAACAACAGTTAGAGTTTAAATTATACTGAATTCTTCAAAAATTGTGTCAGCATTAGAAACATGAGCTGTCCAGTAGGCATAATGTACTCACTGTTTTCCCTCCACGATATAATTACGAAGTATTAAATGATATAGCTGGAAATTATATAACTCATGATGCTCATTACTTGTAACTGTTTTAAAAAATGCATTTTTTAAATATCCATTACACATATGAAATACAGAGCAAATACATGAAGGTCCTTAAAATACTTGATGTACTACGTAAACTACCTTAAACCCAGTAGGAATGTGGGTGTTTCAGTGTTATCTGAAACAAGGAGAAAACATATATAATTGGTTATGGATGCAATATGTCTATATCATTTTTCATATTCATATGGAATTAGGAGCAATTTAAAAAGTGTTTATATTATTTAGTGAATTTTTTTTTTCATTCACGCACTTTTATAAAATTACAGCAAGGTGTTGGTCATAGAGTTTATGAACTCTGACATTCATCCTCACTTGCTAGTTCTACTTTGTTGATTCTGAGACTTGGTTAACCTATACAAAAAGTCAAGTCCTCCTATAAAAGTCAAAGGATTGAGTTACACTTAATTTAAACTCTCAACAAACTTTCTTGATTCCTAATATAAAGCAAAAAATTAATAGCAAAAATAAATAAGAAAAAAAGTTTGGGTTGAGTGTGAAGGAATTCATGTGGCAATCCAAGTATTTTAATCACTAGCGCAGGAATTTACTTGCCAGTGTCTCATGAAGTCAGCTGTCACACAAAGATCACTCTGAGTGGCACTGCCACAAAATCACTGAATTAGAAAGAGTAGTTCCACATACTGTGGTCCTTAGAAGAAAATGTTATTTATTTATTCTGGGCCTCTCTTCGACTCCATCTCCAAAATCATGCAGCAAAACTCTGTGGGTGTGATGTGTCTCAATACTTTCTATTCCACAGTTCGCAGTTGAAATGAATTTCTCTGAAAATTTATTGTTCACAGCTAATCACTTGTTACTTGGATCGAATGAGTACAGTAAGTCACACTTGCTTGCACCTTACAGAAAAAGAAAATAACCGCAGCTGAATCATTGCTTGGCATGAGGTGATTCTCTCCGAAGCGATTGGATTTCAAAGATGCCCCCCCAAATGTACACGCACCTCATTGCTTTTTAATTTAAGATTAACTTTACTTTTTCTGTGCCTAACTCCAAAAACAAGGGTTTTGTATGTTCTCCCTTTGTCTGCCAGCTGTCTGTCTCTTGCTCTCTCCCTAATATGTTTTGCTCGTTCAGTGCCATCAGTTACATGTCTGCCAAGCATCACACGTCGTCAACTTGCTCCCAATGACATCCCACTGTTCTGACCATTGATTGGCAGGTCAAGCAGCGAGCGCAAGCAGGAAATCAATAGCAGAGGACCTCTAGACAGTACAGGGGGAGTCTTCAAGGAACTGGCCCGCTGGACACTGCCAATCACCAACCACAAAATGTAAGGCCAGCCAGCCATGAACAAAAGCTATCTCCAGGCAGAAACACCAGCTTGGATAGTAGATGGTTTTATGTTTAGAGGTTTCTCTCATAGTCTGAGCAGAGGAAAGAAGAACTGGCAAAGTTTTCTGGAAATATATTTGCATTACTTATGCTCATTCATATGCTAAAACTCAAGTGGGATCTAGGACCTTTGGGATTTGGCATTACCAAATGTAGGCTCTTTATCTTAACATGCAGTTGCACCAGGTCTGACAGTCTAAGCATGACAGAGCAAGCTTATTAGCATCTAGTCAGCCATTTCCAACCAGTGGAACACATAGGAGATGCAAGCGGTGTATACACAGCAACATATTCACCCTCTAGCCTCCTTAAAATATGGCCTGAGGGACCCTTGAGGCTTAGTGGAGTTATGCTTTGTCCTCCTTGGTGAGGCTTTTCCCATTTTTCTGAGACACATTTTTGGATGCTGTTGGCGGATCACCAAAACAAACACTCAGCTGACACTGGTGACAATAATTCTGGAGCAGGTTCGAAAATAAAACCTGAAAAGGAAATGGGAAGACTGTAAATTTAGCACTGACACTCAGGTCTGCCTACCCGTCAGAAACGGTGTTGTAGCTTAGCCTCTTGGAGAACCCACAGGAATGTTTTTTTTTTCCTTTTCCCAGACATCATGCACTTCTCTTAAAGACATATCTTCATAACCATGCACCGTTAGAGCCAAGATCACTTTGTGCCCCTTCTTCTTGTCCTTCAGTTGCAGAGTATTAGTTACGTTTCACTACCCTTGCAGTTTTATCCTCACCTGCGTGCCTCACAATCAATGACCTTTGAACCTGGTCATTTATCTCACTGGTCAAAATATATTGAGATGATTCATTGTACCCAACACTCAAGGGTGTGAACTTGATGAATCAATAGAACAAAGTGCACCATACATACAGTATATTATATAGTATATAAAATATACTGTATATTTTTGTCAAGAGTAAAGATTCATAAATATCAATTCACTGCATCAATTTTACATTCATCCTTAATTTTGCAGTTGGCAGATTTAATATGTTTGTTTGTTAGAAGAGCTGTTCACTCCTTCAAAATAAGATTAGAAATCTATGACCTTGCTTCTGGGCACTGGCAAGTGGTGAAACATTTGAACATGTTTCAACTACTGTCACCTTGGGTCCCTGCCATGCACCTGCCTTTCACAGTGCAGCTGACAAACCTCCGCCCCTGCATTTCCATGGTAACCAGTGGAATTAAAAATGCATCAAAACTTCCCAGTGCAAAAGGAGAGTGGCAGCACAAAGAAGCAATGACAGCAGGTGATAGTGTATTCTCCGGATGCCTGACAGAAATGTACCACATTACACCAATGTACGAAACACCCCATCCTTCACATACATGCGCCAGTGTACTAACAATCACATACACATATCATTACCCTCACCTCACCTCTTGTGCACACTGAACAATGGAACTGCACTCAACATAAATTCTGCTCTTGCTGACAATGGCTTCTCGCCAGCCTCTGCCCATCTTTTTATGATCTCTTGTATCAACAGTACATTTCTAATGCTTTGTGGATAGATGTTGTACTGAGCTCTTGCCTTCACCCTACATTTCAAATGTGGATGTTTGTGAAATGGACTGGAATGAAATGGAAAAAAGAACCTGTGTCTTATTCCTGTCTCTTGCTATCATCTTCTCTCACTTCACTTTCATTTGCCACTCTCACTCTTTCCCTGGAGATTAATGATAAAATGTCCAACATACGAAATCATGTCTTCCCTTTGCTTTCAGTGGCTGGTAAGGTCTGAGTGATAATAACAACCACTGAAATGGGTAAATTATACCAATGGTCAAGACAAAGTGGTCTGACTTTACAGGCCAGATACAAGTAGAGAAGCTGCAATCCACAATTTCTTTTCCTCTGGTAATGTAGAGAATGCATTTCTTTATTCAGAGTTTCCTGCTTGAGGATATCGCTAGTATATTTATTTATGTAATATGACAGGCAGAAACACTGGCACCTTATGTTTTCTGGTGGTTTTATGAGCCATGATGTGTGCAATTGCAGTTTGATGTATGTCACTGGTTCTACATACCTCTCAGCTTCACCATGCATGAGTGCTCAAAAATGGTCAGTGTTCTCTCCCCCTAGATGCACAAACCCACATTGTTATACAGCACCTACATTGTCTGTCTGTAGGCTGTGTCCAGTGTGTGCGCCAAACATCTAATGACATAACAGTATGCAACACAGACGGTGTGTGTGTTGTGCCAGTGGATGCAAAAAAATGATGCTTGTACAGACATTCATATTTTTTATTCATGAAATTAAACGCATGTCGCTTATTGTGGTGTTTTGCTATGTAATTGTACAGTATAGATCTTTGAGGAAAGTTTTTTTTGTCATTTTTAGATATGTGTGTGTCTGTTATTTTTATAAATTTAGCTTTGAATAAAATAAATGTGGATGTGATGACCATAAGCTTTTTCTACCACTTCTCTGGTCACTACCATTTGAAACAAGGCATTTGTCATGAATTCCTGTGACATGATTTGTTTGGCACACTCGAAAGTCCTGTATCTGTGACCTCAACTGAAGTAATGCATTGCATAAAGCCACAAACCCATATAATCAAGCTTATGGATTCCAAATGTTTATTATTACCACATGTTTCTTGTATAAAATATAATTGCATTATTTGCACTGTTCAAATAAGTAAATTGATAAAAGACTAAGACATACTGCAGCAATTATCCTCCTGAGAATTAATCATAACAATCTTTGTTGTTGTACCATCTTTGTTGTTTGCAGATTTCACACTTTGGTAAAACATTACACAGCATGGATTTGCTTCATTTACCTTTAATTGAAGTTTTTAATTCTGAGTGAAAATGGCAACTGAGTAATCAAAACCATCTCATACCGACGTCTGGACATAGACGTCTGTGTTTGTGTCTCAGTCCCTTTAACCGCAGTGCCATTAAAGACTGATTTATTGATTACAAAGACACTTTGTGACTGAGAGAATATGTAGAGAACTGGAAAAAAGGAGTGTTTGACTGTTGTAAGTATTTGTACATAATACTTTAAGTTGTAATTCAAGCATTTCAAACATTGATTTCTTCTCTTTTTCAGGGAAAAGTTCATGCATAAAAATCTAAAATGTTGAAAATTTAAAATATTGACTTGATAACAGAAAATATGAGAATCAGTATTACATTCAACCATCACTACAATCCAGTATATGTTTTAATACCACCAAAATGGGATATATTAAATGTGTGAAGAACTTTCTAGGTGCCAGACATGGCATCACTGTGTAGGACAATGGATCGGGGTCAGGAGATCACCAGCCAAAAAGCAATAATTCTTCATGTCCTTTAAAAGGAGGCAACCTCATCAGGTCTCAGACTCAGTGTTGACAAGCCAGAGACTCAAACAACCAGTGTGCTGACAGGACAATGTTTTTGTGCTCTGGCCAAGTGATTTCCCTCTTCTTTGCCTTCACCTCAGCCTGGGAGCTGCATGTCATGGGTCAAGCAGAAGAAAATACTTAACTGCTTGTTATTCCTCTCTGCTGTCACTTGGAAAGGATCTGGTGAGAGACAGATGAGCTTGTCTCCCTGTATAGAAAGACAGACATTTTATAAAGTGCTACTGCCTTTATCGGTACCTGTGTGTGTTTATTGCCACTTTTTGCCTTGGGGATACTACTTGGAAATATTAAGTGACTGAGTTTAAATCTACAGCTGGAGGCCAAGCATTCCCAGGAGTCGAAAAGAAAAGAGAAAAACTAACATTTTTCTTTTTGTCCCCATTCTCCTGAAATAGTTTGTTTCTTTTATCTACAAAACTACAATGAAGAAAAGGCATGAAGAAAAATATATCATTCTTGTAATGTAAAATGAAACTCCATTATGTAAATTACAAAAGCTAAAGATGCACTGATTGTCCAGCTGGGGATCAAAACGAGCCAGTTTGATTGGCCATGACCGGCCGATCTGTCTAAGATATTGGATGCTTTGCTTGTCAGATTTACATGCATGACGGTTCACATTGCACACCAGAGCATATGAGCAGAGTGGAGCAGTGAGAATTTCCACCCCTTGCTCGCAGAACTGTTTGCCTGAGCCACACCAGGCCGCTGCCCTCATTATCACTCAGTGCTCAACTCAGATTTATTCTGCTCTGCTCAGATCCCAGATCAAAAATCTGCATGTATCACTTTTAGCTTAAACTGTTGCCTTACATCCCAAAGAAGTAAAGAACAAGGACTTGCAACAGATTTTGTTGATTGAAAGGTGCATTCTGGGTAAAGTTTAGCCATGCTTCAGGCTTGTGGTGTCACGGCCAACTCTTTCTCCATTTTACAAAAGCCACTCTGTGCTCTGTCCAAAATCCACCAGCTCAAGCTCCTCGCTCGTTGACATGGTCTGTCACTCACACAGTTAGTCAGAAAATATTGTCACAGCCACACACAGATGTTGTTGGCTTAGATGTTCTTTACTATGACTGAAGAAGACACAAAGCTTGCAGTATTTATAAGGCCAAAGTAAGTAACCATGAAAACATTTCATGCCTTGTAATATTCTTTAGTTTCCCCTTGCCTGTTGCACCTGTATACATCTGAAAAAGTACAAATACTGCACTTCATTTATATTTGGATGTATCTAAAAAAAGTAAGTGAGAGTGGGGAAAGAATGTGAATGAAAAAAATAAAAATAAAAAAGTGAAATCAGAGTCAGCCAGTGAATGTGCAACTGCTACAGAAAATGGGTGAAATATGCATAAGCTGCTATCATGACATCTTTTTGTAGCATGTACATACCTAGCTGTAAGAATTTTTTCTTTATAAATTATTATATTATTCTTTCTTATTTCAGTGGTAATTTTCTTTATGAAATACAAAAAGAAAAATGACTTCAACTTCTTAGAGCCCGAAGATGCCACTAATTATTCATGGAGAATGATGTATGACAAAAATCGTCACAATTTCCAAGCTGGACCAGAAAATATTTTTCAGTGTTGCTCGGAAAGGTATGAGTGTCATTTTATTAGGTGGTTGTTGCAGTGCTTTTTTAATGGTTTTGCCATTGTTGTCATAAAAATGATTAAATATTGATTACATATTGTGTAATGATATTATGTGATTATCAGTGTGTTAACATGTATCACAACAATTGCAATGTTGGTGCATTGCAAAAAAGCAACTTGTGTGTTGATTCAAACTGTTGGCAAATAGTTTCTGCAACTTAATTGGCCATGTTTATTAATAAGTAAGTCAAAAAGCATTGATTTTGACAGTAGAGGGTGAGCTTCTTGCTGTGCGATAGCTGGACCTCATGCTGTTTCCTGTGAGCAGGACTCTCGCTGTGTAGCAGTGATTGCAACATATCCTTCTGATTACTGTCAGTGAATGTTATTAGGTGTTTTCTGATTGGGTTTGCGTCGGCTGCAGAGTTCACTCTACAGGCTTCATGGGAATATGCAAAGTGCTTTGGCAAGTAAACCTCCATCTTAAATACAATGCCGCTGCCACTTCTACTTTGCTTTTGTGGCCATAATTTGGCACAGATGCTGGGTCTGTCAAAAAGGCAGTGGAAAACACATTAGCGATGGAAAAGCCAGCATGTCCCTTCACCCAAAGACAAAGCTGTTTGAGGATTGTGTTGAAACCACCAAGAGTGCCTCCTGATTGTCCTCAATACCACTGCCTACTTTTCCTTAGTCCTAAAATTGCCTTTGCTTATGGAATCACTCGCTTGAAAACATATGTTGGCGGACACTCTTTAATAATCTCTAACTCTTTTAGGCAGTCATATTTGTCATTTGTTTTGGAAGATGATGCCTTGGTGTTGATCCCCTTGTCAAGCTCTAGGAGGTTCCCATACCACAAAAAAGTCACATCTAAGAAAGCAGAAAGCCTCCCATTTCTCTTCTCAACATTTCTGAGAAATCAAATACCACCATGCACTCCAACATTTGCAACTTTCATCTCAGTGTATCTTTAGCAATATGGCATGTCAGGAAGTGGGGATATACAGTATTATCCCAGTCTGGATCTGATGTTGTTCTGCCTCCACAGGCAATTCTCAGAGGATTACATACACACTGAATTACGTATACATAATGCCCTCAGCAGATATTTTCATTCCTTTGTACTGTGTGTGTGTGTGTGTGTTTGTGTGCCATTATTTAAAAACCTGGCCAGTGCTTCCTCTTGTTGACCCCAGGATCAGCTTTTACAGATAAAAGAGAAGTGGTGTGCTACATGTTGCTGTTATCAATTCCTTGTAAACAACTTGAGTTTTACCTGTGTAATGTTATTTAATGGGTAATTGCAGCTATGACAAATCCAAATACACATCTCCACTTCATCATTTCATCTATCAAGTTTCTTTTCACTTCCTAAACGTAATGCCGGTCATTCAATCTGAAAGCAATTTAGCCCATTAACTTGATGTTTAGGAGGCCAACAAAACCATATGTGTCTACTCTGCAGCCTTCATAGAGCGATTTGTTTGTTAATAATGCGGGCTGATTTCTCTGTGTTGGAAATGGAGCATTTCTGACAATAATGCAAACAACAACAGGATGCATGGAGGGATTGTGGAAATGCTCATTGAACAGAAGGAAACATTTATGGAGATCTCCGCAAGGTTAATTGGATGGGTTATATTCAGCTCTGTAAGCTCTGTAATTAGTCAGGTAACTGTTGTGTTGAACTGGGGTATTAAGTTACCATTAACTGCAGCAGGGGGAGTAAACAGTAGAGACTGTACTCAAAGATTCTTTAAAGTATGAACTGCTTGATTATGTTGTTGAAAACTGTTAAATGGAGGTTTTCTACATTACATTTACTGAAACAACTGGGCATAAAGTGAAATTCAGAATTTTCCCTTTACACTGTTAATGATTAATAGAAGTCTGTTTCTGCAACGAGCGGCAAGAAACAAATTGAGGCAGTGCTAGTGCTGTTTAAACATCTTGTTCTCATCTTACACTATTTGAAGGAGTCATCATATACCACTTAAACTCACTTAAACTTAAACTCAAAGATCCAGAAAACCCTTCTGGGAGGTTTGAAGTAAGAAAAGGGTGAAATTAACTGCTGCTAAATAAGCATCCAGTCAGTGGCATGGGACTATGTCATTTATCATTAGAGTTATCGTCACCTCTTTCGTTTTCTGAAGAACAGACTATTTTTTTTTCTTCAGTCAGTAAAAACAGTTTTTGCCCATCACTGCCTACACCAAAGCCAGTGAACCTTTTAATGACTTTATGCTAGCTTAACAAAAACTGATCCCAATTATTTCACTTCCAACTTTCATCACTCAGGGGTTATTAACAGAAGCGTTTTGCCATTTTATCCAAAACACTCAGAGGTAGTAAGCTTGTGTATATGGATTTGATGATCACCTTTATTTGATGTACTACAACCTAGAAATATAGACTTTTTAACTTGTCTTTCTAGATGATTGTGATATTGTGAAATAGAAGTAATATGCATGAGGACGTTGATACTGTGTAATATTGTTTGAAGCATGCACACAATTTAGCCTCACTTCCCAAATATGATCTGTGTGCTCTGCTCTTTTGTGAAGAATGTTTCTGTGTTACTCTATAGACGCACTTGGAGCTTTCAGGTATGGAGTCATCAATCACTGCTCCACTTCTGACATTAACTTTTTTGTCAATGCCACTGTCTCCAGTTTGTCTGCAGACTGAAAGATTTGAGAGGCACTTTTTATTTGCACGCTTTTAACTCCGCCCAGCTGGGGTAATGGAGCTGGTTGTGTGCAAGCAATTAATGCAACCACAATGCCAAAAGTGGTGATTTGTCATACACCGGTGATACATAATCATTATATGGAATGTAAGTCTCCTAAACTGCCCAGCCTCATTTGATGTTGTGATTCTGTCTGTCCTCTGGGTTCTATGATCTTGTTCTGTACTCCTGTTTTCACATGCACAGTCAGACAGACAGAAGCAAAAAAAGATGTTGTACTGTTTCCTGTAATGTGTGTTGCATGTTTTGCGTTGCTATTATGCCTTCATCTGTGGTAGCTTTTATTTAAATCAATGCAGGAAAAGTGACCCTACCCAAACATACAGTTGTTAACCTCTTTGACTCTGTGTCAAACACTTCCTTTCCTAATTGCATGGTGTATACTGTATACAGTACAATTAAAATGCAGCAGATGCATGTTCTTGACTGTCATTTGTTCTGACTTTATAAGCAACAGTGCTTCTAATTTATCGTACCTCTAATTTTAACTCCCTGGACTCTCTACCTCCTGTCTCCTCCTGCCCTTAATATGAAAGCATTTCAATAGCAATGAAGCCCCTAGGCTGACAGCCATGAGATTAGTATGAATGTATTACCCCCTTGGGTGCCATAGCCTGTAATAAGTTCCCCATTAATCGTATCCGTTGGGGAAAATTTGTTTAGACCTTAATTACATATCATTAAAATTGGTCTTGATTCTCTGAGATTTAAGCTCAGAATTAGACTGCACATTTTCTGCCTTCTTTGCCTTTGGCCATTCTGCAAATTTGTTACTGTGCTTCCTGCACCAGTATGATTTCTCCCAGCAAAAATGATTGTGCTAATGTTTTCCTGTTCCTTAACACACACTTGTTATCACTTGTTATCAACCATTTAAATTCATAGTTTTGTTTATGTTTGTGTTTACATATTATTATATTCTTAAAATGTTTCATCATCCTTTAGCCTCTAAAGGTATTTAAAATGTGTTTTGATAAATAGTTCAGTCACTTATTTAGTGTGAATAAGAAGTTTATCTGTCAGCAACATAAGCTAAATCCTTGTTTCAAATGCAACCCTCCCATTCACCATGGAATGCTAAGGACTGTCAATCCTAGTTAGTCCACATTGCTATAAAATCTGTATTGAATAGAGTGTTGAATTTCATTCTCCTTTCTGCTGGAGGCCTTCCATTTACACTACTGGAATGTGATGCAGAATCATAGTTGTCTTTAAATCACTTTTCTGTCTAAAACACTTTGAAGTCAGCTGCCAGCAACAGAATTCACATCTGACTAGAAATGCTAGTAACCTGACTGCTAATCCATATCAAATCATATCTAGTATGTTGCACATTGAAAGTATCTTTACAAACATAGGGTATAGAAGTGGCTCATTTCAATAGCCTTTTATAGTTTCACATCGCCTCTAGGAGTCCAAGCAAAGTGCAGTGGTCTATAGTGTGAAATATTATCATGTTGATAATGGATTACTTGTCCAGGTGTACCAATAACTTTTAAAATGGTTGGTTAAAATGCTTCTTATTAGGACATATTTTACTCATAATGAACACAGCTTGGCTTTTACAGCAGGTTTATACATATTTTCAAATTCATTAAAAGTCTTCCAGATATAAAATTAACTTTAAATTGATGCCAAGTAAACAAATCACTGGCGATAAGACAATCTGGTCTCTGACACGGCTGCATGTGGGTAGTGACGTTTGTAAGTTCTTTAAAGTAGTTGGAGTGTAACCATTGATGATTCAGTGTTTGTTCATAATTTGGCTTTTGTTTAAATCCCTGTGACACAATCATATATAGTCTGTAGTAACTGACTCACGACACAACATACTATCTGTTGTGTAGACATCATCAGGCAGTCTTTACAAGGCCGTGCTATGTTATAGCCGTTATTCCTATAGACCCCCTATAGACAGTCAAAAAACAACTCTGAGCACATTATGTAACACTGGCCAGTGAGGTTTGTTGGCTTGTATTTTAACAATGAATAAAATACAATTTTATTTGAATATGTCCTGTCACTCTCTAGAAGTGTGAGTGTTATATGAAAAAGTTAACATTAACCAGCTGAACTGGATTTCCTGACCAACTAATTCTGCTAGTAAAAGAATAACAAAGGTTATACAGGAAGAAGAAGGGCTGCGCTTATCAGACTTGATGTGATCATCGAAGATGCTTGGACGAATGTTAGAAGTAATTACTTTACTTCATGTTTGCAGCCAACTACCCAGGACATAATTTTAGAATGCACTCAGAAAGTCAAGAGAAAAATGTCTTAATGTTATTCCTATTAGTTGTCTGGTTAACGTCAGGTGACCATGACAAATCCATCAACAGCCCAGATAATATTTATCCTCAAATGATACAAAGTGTGTGGAAACAACACATTTAGATCATCGCTTCAGTCCTCTCCTTTCATCTGTTTTCACTTTTTACTGTCAGTTGCAGCTGGTATTAGATGAAGCTTCCAGTTACAGCAATTTCTTCTTCTATTGTGGCACCCAGCAATGTAACAAGATGATATTTTCAGTACACGATGAAGGCTGAACTGAATGTGTTTGCTTCCACTTTTCCTCTCTTTTGCCTCCAGCTAACACTGTGGCGTAATCATGACGTTCGCCATAAAGGGGTCTGTTTGTATGAATAACCCGTACATGCACATTAATTGTTTTACATTTTTTTATTTGTTTCTTTTTTTTTTTTGTCTAAAGTAGAGTCAGTTTGGAGTCAGCATGTGTTAATAAGAATTTGAATGTGTGTGTTCCATTCACAAATTCAGTTTTTTAGCCACGTCTTAAGTGTGATTGTTTGGCAGGATGCAGGCTGTGTGACTTATAACACTTAGACATCAACATTTTTTTTTTTTCTTTTGAAACTCAAGAAGAGGTGTTAATTTAATCCCTTCAACTCCTACTAGGCCAGTTGTGTTTGTTTAAACGGCTTCAATCATCTGTTAGTTTAAAGAGTGGCTTCTTTGTATACATACAGAGTTTGTTTCACTGATTTTCCCTCTGCTGTTGTGCTTTAAATTTGCAAAATTAAGGTTTTTAAGTTGGATATAGAAATAAAGGTAGTGTAAGTATTGGAGTTACCAGTTAATGCTCTAGTAGATATTTGCATATAGTATTTTATCCAGTATTATATTAAATATTGGGAACCTGAAGGTAAGGTATATCGCTCAGACAGGAGGACTGCTCACATAACAAGTCTGTCGAGCTGTCAGCAGTAACCTTTTCACAGCTTAATTCCCCCACACAGACCACCTGTAGAGCGTTGGATGCTTTCTTGGCAACATATTGTGCTTTATTAAAGATTCAGAGCTAAACCATCGTGCCTTTTATTCATCTCTTCTGTGTCTTTTTATCTCTAGCAAAAAGAAACTAAACTTTCAAGCTGTAAACTATGTTTCACAAGTCTCTACAAAAAAAAAAAGGAATGTGACCTATACAGGATGGAGGGTTATTTATATTGGCCTTCTATATCGTCTGCTCCCCTAGTTAGAAACCTGGGAATGGCAACAGTTCATTGGAGCAATCTGACTCGATATGCCGATGATTTATCAGACTACTGGGACCATTTGGGCTTGTAAGACATGAGGTGAAGCCAAGACCATTAAGCCATGTAATCAGCCATGGTGAGCCTGCTACCCCACTCCCTACTTCAGTACATTTACGGTCCAAGGACCAAAGCACATACTTGTTGGTTGTTACTACTGCTCTTGAGTGTTTTTCTTCTGTTTGTCTGAACAACTATTTCCTTTTCAAAAGCTTAGTGTATGCCCCATTTGTACAAATTGAGTGTGTGTGGGAACCAGAAAGTTCTCCACAAGGCACTTTTTAATGCATTTCCTCTTGTTGGATTTAATGGTGTTGTTTCAGTGTAATAACAGTACAAGAGACTTTGTATATCTAAGCAGCATTATGTTCACCACATGATTGTTTCATATACTCCGGCTTGAATAACATTATCTTTTCCAACAACAACAGCTAAATACACCTTCTAAATTACTTCTGCAATGTCCATCAGAGCTAAACACATGGAAATTGGTTCACTGGTTCAGACGTAGTTATTATTCACATGCACTGGTTCTACAGTAGAAGAGGCTGTTTCACATGCTGTTTTTTGGAAAGGATTATATTGACAGATTTTTTTCCCTAATGATGCCTCTCAGGGAGACTGTTGTATTTGTAAGCAGCTAAAGGGTAGACACTTAACTGCAGCCAGTTTTTTTTTTACAGTTCATTACAGTAACATAATGGTTTAACTTTTTCAGAGAGACGTCAGGGCAATGGTAATTTGTCAAGAAAGTTTTCATCTTGGCATCCAAGATTAATTTCCATATCCCATAGTATTTCCCTAAAGACTTTTCTTTTCAGTAAGCAAGCTGTAGGTCATAAAGGTATTCAGGCAGACAAGAAAAAAAGAGACACCTAAAACACATACTATACCTGTGTATGAGATGCTCAGACATGTCCTTCCAGCTTACTTCTGTAGAGCTTTTTCTACTCTGCTTAAAGGAGACATAAAGAAAAGTAGGTCTTCTACAAAGTTTCACCATTTACATTTGGTGCACTCTCTTTACACTTTGTAATTCTCAGTTTGATGCACAGACTAACCTTTGGCTGTAAGATTGACCTTTTAACCCCAAAACTGAATACCGCATGTCCCAAGAACATTTCTGGGAAGTGTGTGTGTGTGTGTGTGTGTGTGTGTGTGAGTGTGAACTTTAAAGTAATGTGTGGTTGTGCGCATAACCACAAATCGCAAAAAGCATATCAAAAAAGCCATCCTTTTTGCCATTCACTGTATGCATGTAGAGACCACTGCTGTTGTTAGGACTAGACATAGTAGATCAAGCTATATATTTTAGCTATATAGACGGCTCAGCAAGTGGTGGAAAGTGGAGTTTGCACTTTGTAATAGTAGGGGAAAGAGTTCAGGGATTCTGGAAGAATGATTGAAAAAATAGATCTTAGATTTAATATGCATTCAAGGAAATATGTCATTCATACTATATTTTTTTAGCTAGTTCAATAGTTAAGAGAATGTGAAGTTACATCACACTGCGAGGGATGTTGTGAAGTATGTGTTTTTTTTTTACCTGTGGCTGCTACAGTGAAGAAGGGAAGAAATTTAGGGGAGAAATGAAAAACAAAAGGGACTCTACAGAATGTAATTAAATCAGAAAAACAAGCAACTGTATTTGGACAAATTGTTAACATAGATGCATATGACTTGGCAGCCACAGACTGGATTACAGACACTACCTCCACCACCCGCATTGTAAATTGTAAAACGTCTGTACACTTTGCATGAGTTTGAAAGCTATAAATCCCAAAGCTCATGATATGGCACACATGAATAGAAATTCATCAGATGACAGATGATAATCAAGTATAGTTGTAAGTCTATATCATCCACCACTAATGTGCATGCTGTGTTCATGGTGGGTAAGAGTGTGTGTGTGTGTGTGTGTGTGTGTGTGTGTGTGTGTGTGTGTGCGCGCGCGCGCGCATTTGCGCA
>OMLM01021071.1:16545-27908 GCA_900302695.1 Helostoma temminkii | reverse complement strand
CCCAAGGAAGCATGCTCAGTGTGCTCCTCTGTTAGCCAAAGGAGGAGCTGGCTGCTTTTTGCTGCTGCTGCTCAGCTTCTATTTCTACAATTATCCTTTGTGTGTGTGTGTGTGTGTGTGTGTGTACACGCGCTGGCACCACCATCAACTGTCTATCAGTCGAACAGCTAGAAGTCGGCTCCTACTCAAAAAAGTGTTACAAGTGGTCAGAATCTCCACATGATCCTTTTAATAGAGCATCAGTAGACACAGCTACATCCAAACGGAGATAAAGTAAAATGCAAGACTGATTGTCGGATGAATTTTTTGTTTTTTCTTTAACATAAAAAAACGTGCATACACACTATAGTGATACTATGTGGTACATTTAAATTCAAGGAGATTTGATGTGGAAGCTCAACATACCTCTCGGTTTTCAGCTAATTTAATTTAATACAACTTTATTTAGTATTTTTTTTGTTAACATCTGACTCAGAGTTTACAAATTGTGTTGATTTCTCACTGTCTGAGAGAGCGAGAGAGAGATTTTATA
Organism: Helostoma temminkii; assembly: GCA_900302695.1. Taxonomy (NCBI): domain Eukaryota; kingdom Metazoa; phylum Chordata; class Actinopteri; order Anabantiformes; family Helostomatidae; genus Helostoma; species Helostoma temminkii. The sequence continues at coordinate 27,376 of OMLM01021071.1, read as the reverse complement.
AATCTAATAGTAGAGGAGGAGATTTAAAGTCACGTTCCTCACATCTGTGAGACACATCACTTTTAAAGTCAGAACTGTCAAAACAAGAGGCTGTGCAAATAGAGTCAGGGGCAGGGTAATGATTGTGAAATTTTCTTCATTTTTAAAATCAAAGAAATGAAAATGACCTTGCTGTTTATTAACTAATAACAATTTATCAAAAACATATTTTTAATTGTAAGTCATTTTTCAATAAAACAATATTTTATGGTTTCACCTTCTGAATGATTTGTTGTTGTTTTTGTTTTATGACAGTAAACAGATTATATTTTGGTTTCTTACTTACTCTTACTCAAGACATGTATATGTGATATGTGTGCATCAGTGACTTATCAACAAAATCTCATACATGTCCTTCCCTCATATTTTCTTCATTTCTTAGTCACATGAGGCAACTGAACATCTGGTCGTGTCTACTCTTTTCTAAGTAGACATGACCAGGTGCCAATGAGTATTCTGACTAGACTTGTTCCTGCATGTCTGCATCTGTCTGGTACTCACCAGTAGTAGGAGGCTCACCTACTGTGAACCTCTCCATTCTGATCTCTCCCAGAATTCCTCTTTGTATTTCAACCATCTACTGGTCTTCTAATTTCACTGTGGGAGGTTGGAGAGCAAAGGAAGGAAGCCTTTTTTGGTTCACTTGAAGCACAGTGCAATCTAAGACCTTATCAGCGTGCAGCTGCCTGAGACAATGGGAAGTACATATGTTCGTGAACATGCTGCAAACCAGTTCATGTCCACATCAATGCACCCTAGTGTTGCTGCATGCTATATTCTCTCAGGGAAAGTAATACATTGTTTATAGACCAGTAATATGCTAGACCATAGTTGTCATATTTATGTATTCCCATAAATTCTGCAGAGATCTGTCTAAAAAATATTAGGCTCCTGTATTTATTGTTTGAACAAACTGTGTTACTGTAATATTTTCAAGCAAGGTGTTAAACTGTCACTCTCTCTAATTTGTTGTTCATTCCTCAGCCAACACTAAGTATCTGTATCGGTCCAGGTGTTTATGTAATAATGCTTTATTTGACTGGGATTGTAGTTGCAGAACTGCTTGTCCTGCCGATGTTCAGTGATTTTAGGACACTCCTGCAGTACAGGCCCTCTGGGAGAGACCCTCCGCTACCTGTGAGGCTTTGAACTGAGGCCAGATGGCCTGCAGTAACCGAGTGCAGCATGAGGCTTTTCTGCTGTGGAAGTCAATGACCTCCTCTGGGAGGAGAAACAAGAGAACTACTAAGACAAGAATCATGATGCACCTACCCACTATGAGATGTATAAGTGAAGGTGTCAGTCTGGAGATGTGTAAGCCAGCAGTTGATATTACAGTTTATGGTGTATGATTTGTGAATACACAGAGTACATATACATTTTTAAATGTGTTGCCACTATTTCACAAATGCAAGTGCATGTAAATATAGTTTTAGACGGATAGCTGAAAGTTAAAAAACATAAAATGCAGTTCCAGGTTTATTATATAATGCATGTAAATCTAAAGTTTTAGTTACAAATATATTTCAATTTTACGAACTGTAATTTAGTCTGGCATAGCAGACATACTACAGTGTAATGTAAATGAAACTATAAAGCCACACATAATACCAGTGACCAAGATGTTACTCAAAAACAAATGCAGTTGGTCTTGCTAAGTGCCACTGACTGCAACATCATGTTGCACAGCTGTATAGAGAACCATAGACAGAGATGCTGAACACCTCAGAGTAACAAGTATGTCAGTGTTAAGTCTGAAATGTCGTGTTGTTTATTAGATCCATTTCCTGTGGCTTTCCATTGACTCCATTAAAGACATTTTTTGTTGTTGTCATGTCACATACTGGTAAACAGTTGTTTCCAAGTCCCTCTGGACACACCAGCGTCTCATCCAGTTGCATGCCCGACATTTTTACAGTCCTGTCAGAAAGTTGTCTCTCTCTTTCTCACTTGCGAATAGCTGAACTTGGGGGTCAAAATTCAAAGTTTCACAGTCGAATGAGCTGGACTCCAAACAGTGGATGGAAAACCCCCTCCATCTGTTGAACAGTTCGTAGCTGTTATGATTGCCTGTGACCAGGGAATGAAGATAGAAACTTATGGCCAAGAAACGGCAAGGAAGAGTTGAGTTGTTGTTGACATTTCAGAAAGTTAATGACACGGATGCAAAGAGAAATAACATCGCTACCAGCATCTCAAATTCAGGAGTTCTCTATCAATTTCAATGAACGTTACAAAGAAATTTTAAAAGAAATTAAACTATGAGCTCCTCATCTCAAAGTGCTGACAGACATCAGTGCCTTACACAATATGTGCGTTTGTAGCATCTATGTTTTCAAAGGGAAGTTACTCTAGCAGAAAGACAGTTGTTTGAGGAACAGAGCGAGTTTTATCTGATGTTCTTATTCTGGTGCTACTAACTTTAAATTCTCCCCAGAACTTGTGGGATATTGTTTCATCCATCTCGACAAGACAAAAGTCACACTCACTCTATTATAGTCTTTGAGAGCTCTCGTCACATTCTTCCTGTCTGTGTGAAAGCAAATGTGCTAATGAGTGAAATCCCACAGATGGGCAGTTATTGTTAAAATGCTGAAGCAGTCAAAGGAAGAGTTCAACCCTGACTTAGTACATGACATGGGTGGTTCTGACATTTGTAGTCATCAGAGGAGTGAAATATGGAGCCATGGGTAATCAGGGCAAATACTAAGCCCATTGTTCTTTGCAGAGTTGTAACGCCCACCAGTTTCCTCACTGTAAAGGTAATGAGTGCAGAGAATATTGGACTTGGATAATTCTTTCATGCACGGTTGGAATTCCTTTTGTGACACACACACATTTACAACACAGCAAACCTTTGATTCAGCTCCTTTGTAAGTTCTGTTTGCAGTATCCAGTGGAAGTAACTGAGGTTTATCCCCTGTTTGCTGTTCTAGTAGTTAATGATGTAGTAGAGGAGGGAATAAGTTGGGTCCACACTCTCCTTTATTCATCTTTTTACTTTGCTATTCCTCATTTTCAAAGGCAAGATGTGCATAACACAGTAGTTGATGAAAGGGGAGCGAAAACACCAGCCAGCAGGTTTTATTTATGGATTCACTGAGGTTTTTTTTTTTTGACCAGGCCCAGCTATGGGCGTCCTGGCCACCAGTGAATTTATTCTATACTCTCTAAAATGATGGCATACACCAGTCTTTGTTGTAGGGGGAGTGTGTTTACTGTGAAACCATAAGCTTCCATGTGCAGTTGTTTGGTCTGACCTCTCCTCCCTTTCAGTGGCATACCATTAACTACTACACACACTTCTCCATCCCTCCTCAGTGCAAGCAATATATTTTGTCTTTTTTTTAAAGGTGGCACTGCTGATGCTATACTTTCAGCCACTTCTGCTTACCATACAGTATGTTAATGGTCCTTAAAGATGTCCTTCAAAAGAAGGGGAAAATTAGTTTATTTTGTAGTCATGTCACATTACTGTTCTTTCACGACTGAAGTTAGCTGCTGACAGTTGCAATTAAGTGTAAAATAACATGCTGTTCCTTTTCTGTCAAAGCAGAGGGCCTGGGCAGAATGCCTTCACCCAGGAATGGCCAGAGGGATAACTCTCCTGCACAGTCCCAATTAATGGAGGTGGTGGAGAGTACCAGTGTGTTGGCAAAATGAAAGTGGTTGCTAGATTCATTTTTTTTGTCTTTTCTTCTGTTATGACACTATGCAGTCTCTCTCACACCCCTTCTTATTCTTTTCTGCACGCAGTCTCTGTGTGTCAGGAGAGGGCTGGAAGCTCATCTGACACTCAAGCTGAAATTTAATGTAAAAGTGTAATAAGAGCTTTGAAAAGAGTCAGCTCCCTTCTAAAACGCTGTCCCTTCAGAATTCGGTGTTTTCGGAGGGTATTGTTGTGGGTCGTTGAGGCGCTGATGCCTCTCTCCGGTGAGAGTGGCGTCCAACATATTGGCCTGTCGTCCTTGGTGATGATGGAGTCCATATTTTATGGGAGTTGCGCTCTAAGTGAAACTGAGAGGTGTCCCTGCAAAATGGGAGACGGAGGGGGCGTGGGGTCACAGCGATGGCCTCTTTATTCCCAGCTGCCAATTTCAACTTTGATATAAGTGTTTGGGTTCCCATGGTATCAAGGAGAGCAAAATGATTTTTCAGTATCCAGACAAGAGATGTGTGTTTCTCTCACGCCTTAAGTCTCGCATCCAAATCGCTTTGTCAATAAAACACTTTATATAGTAACACTGTGGCTGACATTTGCTTTAAAGGGGACAGTGGGAGACAGGGTGCAAGTCGGAATAGGATGGTTTGAAAAATGATGTCTTTATTATGTTCTCTCTATGGGGAAACACTAAAAATACTGGAATTTGCATGGTTGGAAACACTCCATACACTCCTGCCCTCCGGCTTCAACGCTAGTAAAATCCTTCACTGTTGATAAACTGCATACTAAAAACAAGGAAACTCCAGCGCATTGAACTGTTTGTCATGTTTCTCATACTTTGGTCTTGATCTATTTTAATGCCTCACAGAGTTAATTGAGTAAACCTGTTAAATTCTTTAAACCTTTGTGATTAATGCATAATTACAGCAGACAAATGAATTTCAGTGCAGTTTTATTTTTGCAGCCATTCTGTATTTCCCTCACTAGATTTAGTGTGTGTGGCTCGTACAGCGAAATTAATGGCTCGGGCTATCTGTTAATTAAGTTGTTTTGCATCCCACTGTTCCTCAAAAGCTGGTAAGACAGCATGGTCAAGGTCAGAAAAAATAAATACATTTTCACATCAAGACAAGGAAGAAAATGTTTTGTAAAAAAAGTATTTTGTTTCAGGGTTTTTGGGGTGTAGAAGAGAGTAAAGTTTGGGAGGGGAAGAAGACGGAAATATAAAAAAAAAAAACCAATTCTTATGCACAAGTGTAAATAAATTAATGTATTCTTATGTGTCAAGAAATGTGTGCTTTGTGCTGATTTGTGTCATGTCTGTTTTGGTTTGGCTGACAATGCTGTGTTCAGAGTGGGCATCCTGGATCAGTTCTTGCTTCCTATATGACAAGAGCTACATTCTTATAACGGAATAATGACGGCTTCTGACCTAAAGGCGTAGGGCTGGTTCATTTGAATCTCATTTGAATTGAGTACAAGAGATTTTTTGTTTATTGAGTTAATAGGTTAAATGTGAACTGTAAACCAAAATGAAGACCGTCTGTTTGATATGGCTTGTACCTCTTGCACAGTTAGGTTTCTTAACTTGTATGCATAGGCTCGTTCTGTCTAGTGAGAAAAGAAATTACTATTATTGTTATTATTATCATAACAAAATAATTCGATACAATTAAATTTCAGAAGCTGTCCCAAATTGTGTTTTTGTAAAAGTTATTTTGTGTGTGTGTCTTCATGCACGGGCACGTGCATGAACAATTGTGTGCCAACAACAAGCCGAGTGAGAAGAGGTAGCTGAGCAGTGGCAAGCTGCGTCAGCCCTAATCTGTCTCTTGACAGTCCAGCTTTATTTCGCAGTGGAATACTCGTATTGATCCGTGCGCCTGTTACACAAATAAATAAATAAGTCAACTACACTGCACCTGAGTTCACAACCTGCCCTTGACAATACTCTTTGAGTGTGTGTAGTGAGGCAGGGTGTAGAAGTGGAGTGTTGCAGCTGTGCAGCAGAGGAGCACAGAGTCAGAAAAGGTTCTGCATTGTTGATCCAGTATGACGTTGATAGACAGCAGCTGAAGGAAAGCTGATAGCCATGTTTGGCATGCTGGTTTTTAAAGGACAGACGTGACTGCCGATCCAGAATTGACTGAGCATGAATTCAGCAGGTGATCGCCCCAAGTGGTTGTATTGAAGAGAGGTGAGAAAGACAACTTTCACATATGACTTGCTTGACTTTCCATCTTTTTCACTGTTGTTATTCTTCCCTTGAACTACTTGTTTCTACCAGGGTTATTTTTACATGTGCCTGCTTTTCTTTGTTTAACATGGCAATGCATGTTTGTTTCCTCCTTCAGCTCCACCTCTTGTCATGATGTAAAGTAGTTCTGTAATGCTTTTAATGGCAGACCTTGGGCTTTAACACGTCGCTATTGTGTAAAGTCTTTGTCATTATGGATAAAAAGTGTTAATAAAAAAATAAAAAGTTTTTTTTGACACAATAAACTCACTTGAATTCTTTTTAGCACTTAGCATTGTATTAAATACTCACTTTTCAAAGTGCCACTTGACACTCTTTTCGGCAGGCTCAGCAGCCAGTGTTTCCCCAAGCAAAACAGTGTAAAGTTAGCTAAAAACAACAAACTTTAAGCCCCCGACAAATTAATCATAAACGAGGACTGCAGTCCAACAAAGGTAATACTGTAGAGTTTGTGAGGTACTTGAGGTGGTATTTCCTCTACGCAGTGAGCTCATTCCCTTTACTAACCTCTGTGCATGACCAACTGTTCTGCAGGTTGACTTTTAGGAATAAAATGCTAAGACACATCTCATACATATAAAAATGAGGCAGAAGCATTATTGAAATCTGTTGCACATCTCTTTTAATAAAGGAATGTTGTGTTATGGAGTATTTTTTTACACAGGGCACCTCCTGAGCATTGTTGGTTATTTTCTGCACGTTAACACGACTTCTCAATATTATATTAAGTTCTTTCTGCGTTGGTGCATTGTTGGTGTCATTTGGGACATTTTTTTTCCTCTGTGTGCATTTATAGTTTTTTTTTTTTGTTTTTTTTTTAAGGCAAGGAAAGCACAATATTTGATTTCCAGGCCTAAAGTGACTGGTCCCTTCTTTTTTCTTTCTGTATGCTGGCATTTTCAACAGATAGAACAAATCACTTACCCATGCCTGCAGTACTGCTGTGCTCACTGGGGACTTTTTCTAAATGTGAGCCAGTAGGCACATTGATGATGGTGACCCAGGCAGCAATGTTTGCAGAGTGATGTTAAGTAAAAAAAACAACATAACACGAGAGACAGACCACCGTGCCTCGCTAAGTGAGTTCTGTTTCCTCACATTTGCTAAGCCCTGTGTTGTTGAAGACTAATTAATTCAAGAACAAATGTCCCCAAAGGCTCCAATTAATGATAAACTTACTAGACATGATTCTGCCCAAGAGGTCTGGATCTCATCGTGGTGTCCACGCTCCTGGTGGTGTTACTTACCCCCCTGTCACTTCAAATAATGTAAGAAAGGGAACAAAATGTGTCTGTGTGAGTGTGTGTGGGTGTGCACAAGTGTAAGTCTGTTCATTCCTTATAATTCTGTTTTTCAAGACATAGTCTTCAAATAACCTTTCAGTCTACTTCTATCACTTGACATTTGACATGACTCTGTTAAGTTCTTATTGACACCATGGCCAGTACTGAAGTGAAGGGATAACTATTACATATAGACATGTGGTGTATGTGCTTTCTAATGAGTCTGTCAAAACTGAAGTCTCTGGAAAATGGATGTCTCCTATACTGCCTTACAGAGACCGTCAGTGCTGTACAACGGAGGGTGATTCAATGACCTCCTTTCTTGCTAACTCTTTTAAACTACAGCTGTACCTGGGCCATTTACAGTTTAGTCAAAATGTCCCCATGAGCGCAGTCATCCTACCTTTCCATACTGAAATGGAAAGTGCAGTGAGTGTATGTGGTTGTGAGAGATGGAGAGAGAGAAAGGAGAGAACCTGAGAAAAATGAAAAATGAATCTCAATTCAGGCAGGCTGTATCCAGAGTAGCCTCACGCCTCAGCAGTTTCACTTCAGTTTTACATCCCCAGGGGTTAATACTGCTCTATACACTGCCCTGATCCACTCTAACGATACCAGGTGACGTCAGACGTGCAGAGCCGGTGTCAACAGATGTAAATGCTGTTTGTGTAGTACTTACAGTAAGGCTGGCAATGATATGACTTTTGGGTCTCAAAAGCTCTACTTGCCATCCTCTCACACATGCCACATCTTTACCCTGTGACATACTCAAGAGAACAGGATAGCTTTGTTGAATTAATTAAACCTAGTACCTTACAGCTTTACACTGTGATTTTAAGTCACTTGATGTAATTGATGTATCCTCCTATTGTAAATTTGGCAATGGAGCATTAAATAAGTGGCCATATATAAATACTTTTACTGTCAGATGAACCCACCTTAATGCTACCACGCACAACCACAAACTTAATTTACCTGCTGGTTATCAGGCAGTTCTACTAGCATCTTGCTCAAGGGCACCTCAGTTGTAATAATGGCAGCACAACTGCTTTACACCACTGCTGAATATGATAAACATCAGCCATCTGGCTACAAGTTTACTGAAGTAAACTTGAAATTCTGCCAATTTCTCTTAATGTTTATAAGCACTGCAGTGCTATTAATTCTTTCCATTTTGCAGAGTTGTCAAAATGAAGAAAGCCAACTGTATTAAATTCAACTTAGTGAAAATTGTGGCAGGTGAACCAAAGTACAAAACAAAGCACACATTGTGCGTGCACTGTACTGCATGTTTTAACTCTAAACTTTGTCAATTCTGTGCATGCGTCTTTTCATGTGACATCCTGCAACTGTGTTTTGAGCCTCTCCCATGGGTTTCAGGCCAGATGAACTTTCCAAAAGTCTTTAATTGAACTTCCAGATCCCCCAACCTACTGTATTACAATCCTCCTTCTCAACTCAGGTCCTTGCTTCCTGACTTGGAAATGCAGTCCGTGTGGGGGAAGTCTATGTTTCACTGTTAAACCCAGCTAAATTAGGAGTTAGACTGGTTGTGGGCAAGGGGGATGTGGTTGTGGTGGGTTGTGCTGCTGCCAAAGGGTGTGTCAGGGCAATTTATTAGCTTGCTATGCATGTGTGTGTGACAATGTGTGTTCCCAGCCCTTGGCAGCTTAGCAAACTCAATGGCTGAGGCACAGCTGTACCACTATTCTAATATGGAGTCATTATGACTCCCCATGATGTGCCTCCAGATACTTCACAAATTCGACCATAACATAGCAACTTTTTTAAAAAACTTGGTCGACAATCTTGTGCTCCATGCTTTTTTTAGGTTACATTAACCTGAAGCAATAGTGTAATTTTGCTCCTCTACTCTGTTTGCATGCAACACTCAGACTACGCAATATATGGGCAGCAGGTAACAGGTGTTCAACATAAAAACAAAGATTGGTCCCTCTGGGAGAGGGGGAGTATGAGTACATGCTGCAGTGCTGCCAGTGCTGTAGTTTTCTCTGTATGTGTTCGTCTGAGAATTCTTGGTTGTGTGTAATTACATGTTAATGACCCCTCTCTTGTATTCAGCGCGTATCGAGTAGAGTAGCAGCCATGTGATCAAGGCTCAAACAGAGGAGGAACATTTTCATAAGGTTTACAGACTGCAGGCACCTGCTCCACTTGCACCTCCCTTCTTTCTTCAGAGGCCAAAACAGATGCTAGGGGACACTTAGCCTGCAAATTGCAATCTGCAAGACATGTTCATTGTGTTTGGGCAGAAAAAATACAAAACAAAAGCAAAAAGTACAAACAGCATTGCTATCAGAGTCTGTAAGCACCTCCGGGTCTTGCTCACACTGGAACATTTTAATTGACCAAGCAAAATAGCAAGAGACAGTTGAGCGCCTGTACAAGTATCCCCACCTAGTCTGAACAAACGACTGGTTTCAAAGCCCCATCAGCAATCCTTTGCTGTAATGAGGGAGTTTTGGGGAAATTGGGAGATGGTGTCAGTTTACCGTCTCTGAGCCATGGGTCCTGCTGTCCAAAATGTGGAATAGCAGGAGAGAGGTGCTGTCAAAACATGATAGGCGCAGACATCAGCACAAAGTTAGAGAGAGGCAGTCCAAGTCGCAATGCCTAGACATGCAGTTCTTTTGAGCGCCACACAAATGAAGTCTCTAGACTATTATGAAGCAAAAGAAAAAACACACACTTACTGAGTCAGTAACAATAGCAACACAAGCTATTTTTCTTCAGCTTGTTGATTAACTAAGTTTTACAGCAACGGACTGCACCACCATCAACAAAGGAACCAAAGCCCCTTGTTTGTCATTTATTTTGAAAGTAATCATTGCTCACCCTGGCACAGTAAAGGTAATAAATATTTATACCTGTTTTTGGAAATGTAAACCATATAAATTTTTACCAACCTTTGCTTTGAGAGCATCTGCCCTTGATGATAACAGTATCATTTAAATGCCGTTTCTCTCCATTTCCCTTGTTTTCTCTCTCTCCCATTATCTCTCTGCTGCTCGCTCCGTTTTCCCCCAACACAATGTTAACAAGGTCCTTTTCTGCCCTATCTGGTGTAGGTGAGACAGCTCAACAAAATGACAAGGTGAGAGGGTGCATGTGTGTTTTTGTGTCTATATCTGCCTCAGTGTGTCTGTGCATGTCTTTATGAGTGTGTTTGTGGCTGCACTTGCACTGTGCGTCATGTGTGACCGCCAGCCACTGTCAGGGCTCATGTTGCCCCCGACGGTAACAATAATCATGGGATTTGATTGCCAGTTCCCTCACCATCCATAATTGATGAGTCCAATATTTACTCTGTTACCTTTGTGTTGTAAACATTCATTATGGGGTTCCTTCCCAGATAGGTGAGCAGAAGAGGGGGAGAATGGGACAAGTCCAGCCTGCAGGGACCAGCTGTCAGTTTGACTAATGACAGAAATGAATAAAATCTCATAATTACTTTAGAAAAAAGGACAGTCTCCACCTTATCTCAGGCCAATATGCATTTTAACATTTTTTGGCGGGTTTATTAAATTCCACCCCACCTTGCCACCACCCTCGCCACCACCCTGCCCC